>JAIUND010000361.1:0-77574 GCA_034699125.1 Gisinianus flammeolus | reverse complement strand
TGTGTGTGTGTGTGTGTGTGTGTGTGTGTGTGTGTGTGTGTGTAATATGATAAATGGTAATACAGATAGTTGATGAATTGCTACTCAAATTATTCAAAAACCAATGTACTTACCTTTTTGTACTTTGTATACCGTCTGTCCGATGACAACCAAAATCACAATTGTAAACTTACGACACACTAATGCGACAACTAATGAAAATCCACTTAAAGTTAAACTCCTTTAATGTTTCTAATTCTTTTTCTTTTCTAATTCTTATCTCTCTCGTCGTATCTTTATTGCTTTTTAGTCCACACACAAACTTCCAACTTGACTGTCCATTTTTTTATACACACACTCGATTCAAACTAAATGACTAGTAAAAATCACAATCAATAATTATATGACTGTAAATTAGTTTAGTTTTTACAGGGATTATTCGAATGATTTCAAGAATTGACTCTGGAAAAGTCTGGCGCGTCGCCATTTGAGTGGGGAAACTCTTTTGTATACGAAGGGTCCAATGAGGAAACGAGATTTTGAGTGTCAGTTTACCTAAGGTTATGGCTTCCCTTAAGCTTTTTTTGCCTCCAGGCCCTTTCAACTATGTACGCAAGGTAAAGGGCTCTCTCCCTCTCTCTCTCTCTCACTCTCTCTGTATCTTCCACACTTACTTTTATCGACACTATCGCACCTTCGTACTACACATAATTCTCTCTCGAGACAGTAATTTACTCCGCTAGGTTGTAATTTGGCCATAAATCAGGTGAAGATATCAGAAAATTATTATTTTTATTACTAATCTCCTCATTTAAAACAAATGTTTACACACACTCACACTCCCGATTAACATTAACTAGAACTAGACTGCACAACGTGAGATGAAACAAATCATAGGATAAACCTCTATTTACTCCACATCCACACTCACTGAAAATCCTTTCTTATACATATACATACACATAGTTTTTTTGTAGGCCATTCCTCAATAATCAGGTGAATTTAAAAGGAAAAGTGAACTCAGCAGCGTACCTGTGAAATTAGGATTTTTGAAGAGAGAGAGAGAGAGACACAGAAAATCTAAATTTAAATCATGGAAATGTTTACAAAATTTCAAAGCTTTTCTTCGTATGTAAATGGAGCATAATATGAAAGCAAGTTTTGCGTTGGATTTTTCAAGTATTTGAGTATTTGAACATCCTTGGACGATTGAAGTTGCGAAAGATTTACGGCGGGGTAATAAAATTCCCTATTATTATGGCTTTTGTTCCGAGAGAGAGAGAGAGAAGGAAATTTAGTTGAACAGTCACCGCGTCAAGGTAAGAGACTAAATGACACAATAACCCTTCCGTCTCTGTCTCTACTCTGTTACACTACATTCTACAAGATGAATACGGAATGCTGGGCAAGGGAACGGTCTACCTACCACATCTGTACCATTTTACTATGTTGTATGTGACTCAACGGTTGAGTGAAAAATCCTAAATGTTTCAAATGGAAAACAAACTGCAAAAAGACATTTCAAAATATTATTGTTTGAATTGCATGTGTGACGACGAGTCTGTGAGTGTAAAAGGCTCTGAAATTACATGTAATTACGCTGTACATTGTAATAAACTCAAAGTTGAGAGTTGTATGCAAATGCACTTGTTACGATACTCTTATGACGACAAACTGTGCATGTGTGCTTGTGTGTGTGTTTTGTTATAGTTTGTTAGTTTGTATACAAAATGGGAAATGTGACTAGGCAATATAGAATATAGATGGACTAGATTTAGGGTGTGTATTGCAAAGTGTATACAAATTACAAAAATGACAAGATGACTTTGTGGATGATTTCTGTTCACATTCAGCCAAAGCTCTTTTCCAGCTCGAGTGCAAAATCCTGATGGCTGAGACTAAAGTTGAGGTTGACATGAGTCGTGGGAGGTGTCAAATTATTGTTGTCCAGACGAAAGTGAAGTGATTCGAGACAACCAGCTGGATTATCCCCATCAATACTGTTGCCGTGGCTCACGTCATCCTTCCTCGGAACTTCCTTTTTGGCTTTCATGCGACGATTTTGAAACCTATAAAATGAAGAACGATGGAATTTGTACTTTGTACACACACATTTTGTGAGGATTCGCACAATTAAGCCTGCCCAAATGCCTCTGGCCTTTGTAAGTAAATACAAGTACAAGGGGAAAAGTCTCACCATATTTTGATTTGACGTTCGGTGAGACAGAGGACATGAGCAATTTCAATGCGACGTCTCCGAGTCAAATATTTATTGAAATGAAACTCCTTTTCCAGTTCCAGGGTTTGGTACCGCGTGTAGGTTTGCCGGGTTCTTTTACCTGCTCCTACATTCTCCCCATTCTCTCCTATTTTTATCACACCAAATTCATATACTTGTTGAATCAAATTCCATAAAGTCAGTTTCCCATTTATATTTGCTCCTATTAGTTTCTAGAATTTCTAGATTGTTAATTCATATGTATGGGAAAAAAGGTGCTTGTAAAATCTAACTACTAAATGAGACTGAATATCTTTTTATCAGCATCTTCCATGGGGAAATTCGAAATTCAAAATTCAAGTTCAAGTTCAAGCCAACAAAACGAGAAAGTAAAAGATTTTTTTTTTTTTTGGTATCTGTACATTTAACGTTTTAGATTTGTAGTTCAAGATCCAGACCTAGGGAAATTTAAATAAATTTTCCCGTTGTAAAAACAAGATACAGAAAAAAAAACAATTACAGATTTATCTGTACCCCAAACAACACCACATAAAAAAGGAGGCGAAAGGGACTAAAGTGAATGCATATCGTATATTGCATATGACATATACATACGGAAAGTAGACGAGATAAATTTATAGTGCGTGCTACTTCCTACAAGGAACAAGCAACAACCAGACGAAGCAGAAGAAGAAGAAAACCGTTTTTTCTCCAGGCATGCTCACAATTTACTACAAAGTCACTAGTGCTATTTTATATATATTTGATATTGCTCCCTATCTGGAGAGAATCTTGACTTGCGAGGAGAGTCGACCACAGCACAGCAAACACAGCACGAAATGCTATGATTCGGACATAATCGTAATCGTACGTGGAATTATTGGGTGCCGCTCTACTCAATGTGAATAACCATAAGAAATAAATCTTTCTAGCTCTGCTCCTGCTGCTCAGGTAGGGGCCCCTTTCTCTCCCTCTCTCTCTCTAATCCATTCTCTCTCTCTCGCTCTCTCTCTCTTTCTAGAGTGGACACTACTGAAGACGGCTACAAGCACCCTTGATTTATGATTTGACACTCCAGTCATTTTACACACTTGAACATGCATCAGGAAATCCACAAGTAAACACACACACATACACACACAAAACTACCAATCTCAGCTATTTAACCAGTAGAAAAGGATTCGTTTTCTAATCTCGGAAACTTTCATGCACTAAATGCTTAAATACACAACTTACCCCAAAGAATTTGTGCTTTTAATTAATTCCAGTACTAACTATACAAAATCTATTTTAATACCTATTTGAAATTACAGATTTTGAAAAACAACTATACCACCGTATACGAAAATGAAAGAATGAATTTGTCTCAATGTAAAAGCAGAAAGCTGAAATAATGATTACCACATTGTGAGCGCATCCAAGGGTATCTCGTTGTGATGTTGTTGTTGTTGGACGGAATGAAATTGAGACGAGGTGAATCAAACTCAAAGTCCCTTTTCCTCTTTCCATCCCGGCGTAGATTCTTCTTCGTCTCACAGTCAGTTGAAATGACCAGATCCTTGGTGGTGGTAGAAGATGAAGAGTCCACATCTTCATCTCCTTCCGATTTGGGACTCGTTTGAACACCACCAGACATTTGATCTAGTGAGGAAGTTGTTTCTTCTCCTCCGGAGCAACAGCCTACGAGCAGCATGGGCGACGTGTACTTGTACTTCCCATTCCTCATATTGGTCGACAATTGATTGCTATTAATATTAGTAGTATTGGTATTGGTGGTTGAGATGCTCAACATTGGACTGTGAATTCCTCCTCGAGCAGATGAGTCTTGTTTCTGATGGCTATTTAATCTGTCATTGGTCGTATTCGTAATCGTATTCGTATTCACAGTGGAACGAGAGTCTGCCTGGTTTCCTTGTACAATCCCAATTATGTTGGCGTCTACTGAAACTCCTAATGAACCAAAACATTCAAGTGCTTTTGCTTTTACGAGTACACGTTTTTTTTTGTCTCTCCATATGGGCTCACATTTTGACATTGGAAATGACTCGAACAGTCCAATCGAAAGTCAATGAGAATGAGCCCACACGTTATAATTGAATTATTTAATTAGGTAATACACACACACAGAGAAAACAATTACCTGGTCTATCATTATCATTTGGATCGAATGGTGAATGTGGATTTGGACTAGAGTTGGATGGAAGATGATGGAAATTATTCCGCCCTCCACTTGAAAATACGGACGAAGAAGATGGAGGTTGATTGAATGACGTTGGATGTGGAGCTGAAGAAAAATTGTTGGCTACGACGACGTTCCCGGAATGAAAGAAATGACTATTACCCTGTTGCTGCTGATGCTGATGCTGCTGCTGTTGCTGTTGAAGTGAGACCGGTACCGGTGGAAAATGGTTGGTGCAATCATAGGTTTTACTCGGGAAATGATATGAGTTGGAGTGATGACTGTAATTTGTTGGAGTGGAATTAACATTGTAATTACTGGTCAAGTGATCAGGCCAGGTGTAGTGAATGGCTGTGTGGTGTGGCGTGTGTGGGTGGGAGTGATCCGTCCAAGTTTGGAACGCAGCACACATTCTCAACTATATACGCACCACAATATTTGACACTATTCTTTATTTCAAAATAATTTAGTTGGAACTACTTCACTCACTTTTATTAACTAGGAACTTTCACCGTCACAACTTGATAATTTCAAGGGTTACAAATTTTTAATAGTTGACATAGTTCACTTAAATCAAGCTGTTCAAGTTGACTAGGAATTCTGGAATTGCACACACAGATCACAACGGGGAAATGGACTAGAAAAAAGAATCCTTGATGAATTTGAATGGTTAATTAATTGGCGTATAGACGACGGACGACGACTATGCAAATAAATGACTTTATAATTCGTCCATCAAGAGAAAATTATTGAGAAGTAGAGAATGCGAGTGCGGACGTCCAGTGTCGTCGTCAGACAATACAACTTTGATTTGTGTGTCCCATTTCTCGTGTGCATATGCCTACCCCTTACGTAGACGAACAAGCTACTTATTCTAGCCCTGATATGGCCCAGGGTATGGCTCACTCATTACATATGTATTTATTTCCGAAAGCCCAAAGTCCGTCCATCTCCATACGTCCGACAACAAAATCATCAATGCACAATGCTCGTGCTGATACTTCCATATGCATATTGCATATTGATATATATATATATATAGCGTACACTTTCATAAATCCAATCCAGCCTGCACGCAATTCCAATCAAAATCAAAATCCAGCCTATATATACAGTCGACATGGATGACGTCAGGGATGTGAAGCGTATAGGGTTCCGCTAACACCTCGACATCAGGAAGGATTTTGAAGGGTCCTCAATCCTCATCCGCAGTCTCCACCAACCAACCACTGTTGTCCTCTCTGTCCATGTCCTCCATATCTTTTTTTTTCCTTTCTCCTATGAACAGATTCTTTTGTCATCTCGGGAAAAGATTCAAACTGTTCCCTGTTCAGACTGTTCAGAGTTCAGCTGACTCGATTCATAGATATAATTTTTCGGCACTCGCGCTACACATGGACTATCTGTAAATACTGAATTGAATACGGATCTGCTTTGGTACAGAAATAGTAGTAGTTGTAGATTTATATGTATATTGTATATGGATTGTGGATACACAATGGCCAACTGCCACGTTGACTCTCAACCTCCGCAGGCAGGGGGTGAATGATTTTGTTCATTTGCCTCCGACTTTAGCAGCTTCATTTTCTAGTCATACACTCCGGTTTCTCGTTTGTCGTTTTTCGCTTTTCGCTTTTCCTCTATACATGATAAACACTTGGACTGACTGAATTTACGTACATCTCTGTCTGTAAATATGCTATATAAGATGTGTATATATGTGTGCATGTATACATAGAGAATGGAAACTTTTCTAGTCTATTTTTCCCTTGTTTACTCGAACACATACACGCGAATACACACTACACACATTACACATGGTTACACGGTCGAGTGTCTTTGTATGAGAGATTGTAGAGAGGGATGAAAAAAAGAGAAAGAGAGACTTTGAAGAGGGATGATTTCCTATTCGTATTGTCCTCGATATTGTTTCGTATCAGATTACACTGGACCCAGCATTCATCAGCATTAGTTAGTCAGTACGTTCGTTAGTCATTTCATTATAGAATTTTTGGGAGGAAGAACTTCAAACTCGGTTTTGTTTACTCAGGGCAAAAAGGACAGTCGCCTTCCCTCTCTCTCTCACACTCAATTGACTAATATCTATATTGAAATCAACCAATGATGAAAAAATATACAGACATGAAAATCCTAAACTTTCAAAATCAGTACGATTTTTCCCATTTGAATTTTAAAGCTCACATCAATTGATTTCCAGACTTCTCCAGATTTTCTTGAGCATCTTTATCTTTATTAAACCTAAATAAAAAACGTTTGTTGTGGAAAGAAAATAATACGATTGAAATGTGTAATGGAATTTAGATAAGGAAAACGTCTGTGACGTTCTTTATAATGTGATAATTTACAAGGCATTACAAATACAAGGAGGATTTTATTTGTGGGCGTGTGGGTTCGCTTTGGCTTTTTGACTCTTTGCTCTGGCTCCCTTTCCTTTTTTCACTCATACATGTACTAAATTTCAACGTTTGTATGGTGTGGGGCTGATTCAGTGATTGAATAAAAAGTCAAGAGAATTTCCTGAATAATAAATTGATGAATTGAAGATAAGATGAGGATGAGGCTGTGAGGGAAAGGTACGTTTGATTTTAGTGAGTTTAGTGACAAGGCGCACGCGGTATCGAATATTGAGTATTGACTTATCTACAAGTCTACAACACGGGGAAAAAAACTATTTGATGTTGTTGATGATGATGACGATGATGATGCGCTAGCAGCCAATAGAAAACCACACAGCCCACAAAAGTTAAATTGTGTCGAATCTCCATTCAATTTCAATTGTGATATGGAGAGAAAGAGAGGGAAAGAGAGAAGGCATTCAAGCTTCAGGATTCTGGGCTCGGAGCATGTGTATTCACTTTAATGTGTGCTGTGTGCCAATGATATCATTATTATGATTTTTGCATGAACCATATCCCATCGCATTTATATTCTCATTTCCATTCTAGAAATATTTAGAGCCCGAGACAGAGTGAGTGAGAGAAAGAGAGACTCGTTGTGCCGTTGTAGCTGTAGTTGAATTTTGTATGCGTACATATTTTGTGTACTGAAATTGATAGATATGATGGATTTTTATATAAATATAATTTTTCTTCTCCCTTCTCCATCTGTAATGAATGCAGATAGGGCAATTGTAACTTTGTTGTCCATACCATAGCCGCCGCCGTCGTTATTTTTTTTTATTTCATAATGGAAACCGCAACACACAACTGACGTGACCCATTTTCCATTTATTATCTATTGAGGCAAAATGACAGTGGGAGTTTTTCTTCTCATATCAATTCATTTCCATTTTTCCATTGGTTAAACCATCAGATGGAGAGAGAGAAAGAGAGAGAGAGAAAAGAAAAAACCATATTGGTTTATGATAAATGATTTTCCTTGGTATATTTCTCAATTTTCAACTGTGGATTGTAAATTCTATACATTGTAAATTCAAATTCAATGTACCAGAGAGACGGTAAACTTGCAAGATTCTACAATCACCATTTAAATTACGCTGCTTAAGCCAGTCACCCGCAAAAATCATCCTCTGTGTACATACTATGGCAAATAGCAGTATGTACACATGTAAATATGTACGAACTGAAAACCAACAGGTAGGTTTCCTTAATGTTTATACCCAAAACTCAATAGATAATAGATTTACGCATCCAATAAAACGTACCGTTTTTCCACAGTAAAAATCAGCTTGGTAAATCCAAACTCCAAATGTAAACGGTACAATTATTATTATTATTATTGTGATTTGTAATCATGTTCGGGTCAACTCTCTTAGTTTATAGCTTGTAACTGGACTGATTAGCCGTGAAAAAAGGAAGAAATATATGAGGGAATTCTCCTTGTCAAAAGAAAACGGGTGATACAAAAGGAAGGTGAGACGGAAAGTGAGTTTTGTATTTTGTACAGATAGCAATAAAGAAGAAACAAAAAAAGGAAGCGGTAAAGGGTTGAAAATGTGCATGGTTTTTGGTTTTACAGCTGTATTATCCTTTAGAACTTTAGAATGTCCGTCTGTTCGCTCGCACAAGTAGTTGTAGATGTGCCCAACTCTCTCTCTCTCTCTCTCTCTCGACAATTTATGGTGTCTTTAATATATGCAGTCCGCTCAGCTATCAAGATAAGTGTAAGATTTAAGTGACTATTATATAATGGCTACATGCACACTACACATACACACACACACACAAGATATTACTCGTAGCATATCAGAAGAGCCAAGAATTGTGTGTGGAGCAGATGCTCGCACTCCGTACATACAGGATGTAGACCTAGGTCGGTGAAATTTACGGAGAGTTGAGAGTTGAGAGTTGAGAGAGAGAAGAGTAGGAGTAGAATAGAGAGTGTGTGTGTCTGTGTGTACTGTGTAAAGTCTAAAGTGTGTACGTTTGGTTATAAATAGTGAAATCTGAGGGTATCGTGCTCCAACACCAACTCCAACTCCAACTCCAGCCGGTAAAATATATGGCCATCCAAGTTGACGTAATGGTCCCATAACTATCGTAGTAAATATACGGAGGAGCGTAATACTACGAGTACGAGTATGAATCAAGGGCTTTTTTGGCCTGACTCGACTCTCTTGACTCAACTGCCTCTAGTTCTAGTGCTCCTAAAATGCCCCTCTTTTCCACTTGAGTATATAAATATGTATGTATGCGATCCCGAGTGAGGTTTTTGTGGGACGGGGACGAAGAGGAGAGAAAGAGAGAGAGAGAGAGGAAATATTATTACCATGTATAAAGTGGTCTTATACAGATAATTGCCCACTTTATTTCAATCCACCTTCTCTCCACTCTACACAAATCATTTTAACACTTTATTAACGATGAATTAGGAATTAGCAAAAGCAAAAGTCTGTAGTATCTCAATGGTATGGTAAACAGCCATGGGGTTTTGAGGTTTTGACACACGGACCAAAAAAATGTCATTATATTTTCATTGACTTTTATTTCATTGAGCGGTGTTTGATTTTCATATAGTCAATTCGGGATGCTCATAAATTATTGTGGAGTAGTGGAAAGTGTTAAGAGTTTAACAAAGCTCGTTTTTTCTGGTCGTTCTTGTCCTTATTGAAATTTTAAATGGAATGATGTGCAATGCGGCAATGACTAATGAGTCCTAATGACCGATAGAAATTCATGATGATTACCTTTATGAAATTTTAAGTCGATACATTGACAAATCCGTAGTAATCGTAATTTTGTTTTTTTGTACGAAATTCATCTCCACTTTGAGAAATTGTGGAACAACAATCAATGGAGAATGGAGGATGGGGAGATGAGATATTTGGTCCGGTCACATATATATATAGTTGAGCCTGGGTAAATTAAACGTGGAAATCGACTTATATTTAAGGGTGGAGGAAATAAATATCCCCGAAATTCGATTAGTCGTAATCTGGGCTTAAGGTCCCTCGTGAGAGTCCAAGGCTGCAAAACAAAAACATTCAACTTTTGTTTCATTGCCATTGTCATTGACGATTCTCAATTCTCAGTTCTCCTGTCTCTCTCTTTCTATTTCTATTTCATTTGTGTTTCCGGATACGAGTGTCGGCCTTTGGGAAAATGCTCACTGATCAATACAAAATAGAATTTATAGCCAAATGATAAATGACGAATGACAGGGATTTACTGCAGTCTAATAGTTTTTTTTTTTGGGGGGGGGGGGGTTCTTGTAAAAAAACAAAGATTTCCACTTTCACTGCTGTCCACAAATTCCATAAGAATATTCTGTTTTGATATGCGCGCATTCGGATTTTTATTGTATTCTTTTGCATTTCCTCAAAGTATCTGATCGTGAGTTTGAGTTCCACTGACTTGATGAAACGGAACCGCGACTATCCGAGTCTCGTCAATTTTAAGGGGAAAACTCAAGCAATGAGAGAAATAGAGAGCAAGCGTCATCAATCATTTCATTGGCGGCGGTCCGAAACTTGTAATCTGCAATCTGTATATCGCCATTATAAACTACACGAGTTTCCGTAGTGCTCACAGCCACGTAAGAATTCATTAATAATTAAATATCTTGTACTTTTATTCATACTGTAAATTACACAGGCCTTTTTCATCATTAAAATTTATTTTATGCAAATAATCCGGACAATTCTGATCAATTCTCGCCTTAACTCGGAATTATAATCAAAATATCTGTATTGACATTTAAAAGGTCCATAGCCGTTTACTTAAGACAAGTAAACACAAAAAAAAACCAAGAATTTTTGACGTATTCATTTTTCCAATGATCTTTTTTTAAATTGAAGGGCTATCTAGAAAAAACGTCTGGATTTTGATTTGTAGAGGAGTGGCGATGATGACTATTATGAATGTAATAAGTATTAGTATTCTATCGAAATATCAATATAGACGATTATCATGTAGTTTTCTCTCGTAGAAATGGTTCTCTGTGTTCTGATTCTGTGTGTGAAACGTGAAATGGAATTGGGGAAAAAGTCTAAAGACCTAAACAGTTGGAAGCAATAGATTACAAAGTTGACATTATTCTCTTTCGTTGACAGGAAAATGATGGATGAAACCCAACAGTGAGGAATGGGAGTGAAATGTGACACAAAATGACCCTCTCTCTCTCTCTCTCTCTCTCTCTCTCACTTTTCCCATTCACGCACAAAAGTTGAGCTCTTTGCTACTCTCTCTCTCTCTTTCTATCTCTCCCTTCTCTCTCAGTGGCCGTAAGCAAATCCAAAATCCAAACTGCACACATTAAACTACTCCCCTACTAATGCTGCATGGAGATACTATCACTAAAATCTAAAATCTGATGTGTGCTACGGTGCTACCGCATGCGCTACATTCAAATTCCAAATTCTCTCTACAATTATACATTGCACACCTAAGCCTACAGATTATTTAATAGACTTGATTTTAATTCCCCCAAAATTATTTACCTATATGAAAAAGCAGACACTGCTATATCTATAGAAAAATAAAGGGAATTGTGCTTTGGAATCCTGAGGTGCATTGAGATTGCCGCAAACTAATGATATTTTCCCGTGTAAGAACTAACAAGGTCATATTCTTGGGAGGATAATTGTTGGATGTTTGTTTGAGTTGACTTGACTTGAGAGAGGTACTAAAAATGTGTCTGTTTTGAATGTGGAATTACACCACACGGATATTGCTGCGTCAGGCTCAGGCTGAGGATGAGGCAGGATGAGGATTTTTTCGGATTCCCTTTTTCTTCTCTGTAGATTTGTACAATTACAATTGAACTGATTGACGATTTGGAATTATCTGTTCATTCATTTCATTTCATTCCTGTACCTGAACAACTGAACTCTGGTTACGGCATTGACATTGATTTTGGTATAGGTACGTTTGGATATAGTTCTTTAGACTTTCTTGTACAACATGTACATAAAAAGGTGGAGGTTTATTTTGTCAAAGGAATTTTCATCTTCCAAATAATTCCAGAATGACGAAGCATTTACTCAGATTTTTAGTACAGACAGAGAGACAGAGGGACAAACCACGAAATTCTACATTCTACAATTCATAAAGGCTATACAAATCCTTGTAGAATTTCACATTTTTAAATCCAACTTGTTTCATAATTTTTTGACACACCTTGTGTCATTTTATCCGTATCAAGCAAAACATTAATTCTCTTGGGAAAACTAAATCAAATTGAATGTATTCTTAATCTCAAAATTTGAAATTTGGAATTTGAAAAAATTATGTAGTCGAATTCCCAAGAAATATTGAAAATATTGACGTGTGTGCAAATAGACTTCACTTGCTTTACATGTCAGATTGTCTGGGGATGGTGTCAGTTTTAACTTGAACAGTGTGCCTTGTCTGTGTGCTGGCTCTGTACAAAGTATGAGTTTCACACATTGCTTGGATTTCATGTGTAGGTTTCAAGTTCATGTGAGTGAGGGAATCTCTCACGGATTGGCTCCTCACTACAACCACGTAGGTATGGCTTTTTAGTCCATTTAACCACTTCAACTTCCACTCCATGAATGACCATATTTTTCTACACGCACTCACACACCACCATTCCATGATAATGATAAATGAAATGTCACACGGAATTCAGATCATCTCTCTCTCACACACACTGGAATTTTCAATGGACGACAACCTTCCAACAATAAAACATACCTAAGTAAAATGTATGCATAACAACTCGTAAGTTGAAAGTAAATTTTTTCTTAGAATTCAAACATTTTCAAAGAAATTTCCTTGGTTTCGTCGATCAACAGTCATTTTCTATATGACGGTAAGAAATCCTTCTGCTTTCAAATCTAACACTGGACCATTTTAGGACGCAAACAAAAAATAATTAGATCACATGCTAAATGGATTAATTCATTTTGTGAATGACCTAAAAACTCAACCTTTGTACTCTCCGTACGTACGTAAATATGTATACACAATACGTATATATAACAACAAAACAGACTATGTAAAGCAGAGCTCGGTGACAGTTTGTTCGTTGATTTCAACAAGAACAAAAACCCTATCAAAGGAAAACCGAGTGTGACAGCTCTTGTGATGTGGAATTCTCATTCGTTCATGCCATGATGAAATGTTTTTTAAAATGGGCTGATTAATGAATTTGTGGTGTTGGTGAGTGTGGATTTCTTCCCTGTAGACTCCGTTTAAAAGAAATGTCAAGTACTCAGAGGAGCCAAATTAAAACATATACAACATACAAAAATCTGATTCTCCCTCTCATTTCATTTCAAAAATACAAACTCTGACTTCTGACTCTCATACGATGATACGATACGATAATGAAAAATGATGAGCACACACTCACTCAGAGACATACATGTCATTCATAACAATCAGAATTACAAGGGGTAGAGCAAAATTATAAAATACAAGTACAAATTATTTATGCCTACATAAAACAAAAATCCATGTAGAATTCCATGGAGGAAAAGTACAAAAGATGAGAGAAGAGAGAAAACACGGTAGTTGACGGTAGCTATTGTTGATTTTTTTTTTACACTTGCATCTGTATTCTATAATAATATTCTGCACCCCAAAATTGAATGCAATAAATAAACGGACGGAGTCTATAAATTTGAGAAGTGGAAAAGTTGGAGAGTGAGAACACAAGTGCAAGTTAGACGGATTGCTATAGAATTAAAGAATATATATACCTCAATTTATTTAAATTTGCATGACAATATGTACGAAGGAATCATATAGCATATGGACTTGTACCTATATTATGCACACACTACAGATACTTACTCGACTACTATGAGGGCTATTAATTATTTTGACGCTCAATCTGACTGTTCTATGGTTTGTCTATGTGCACTTGTATACATGTACATTGTACACATGGAATTTTATATGCGCTACGTACATGCAATGAGAAATTTGTACATACACGCAGCTACGTACTTACATGAGAAGAGAAGGAAAAAAACGACAAACTAGAGGAGGGAAATGAAGGTTGAGGACTGGTTTTTTGGTTTTCCAGCAGCGATTGATTAGTAATCTAAATGCTTGGTTAAACATTTTGTTTTTCTTTCAGTGTACACAACACGAGTAAAAGAGTAAAAGACAGGGGTCGTTTGACAATCTGGCATGTGTCAAGCTACTTACTACTTGTGACTTTTGCAAGCGCCAAACAAGAACCACCGTGTGTGTGCGTCTCTTTCTCTCTCTCTCTCTCTCTCTCTCATCTTACAATCTTTTTGGATGGATGATGAATGGACAGTGGATTAAATTTAAATAATAGGTTAATGAAACCTTTTAGCCTAATTTGAATGTGTAATGTCAAAGCCAATGCCGATTTCCACCGTCCACAGATACTTTGGAAATCCTCGAAACAAAAATTTACATTTTAAATTATTATGCATGGAGATTTAGATTTTGAATTATTATGACGAAATTCGATAGTCTGTATAAGACAAAGACAACAGAATTAAACAGTACACACGAGAAATTCATAACAAGTCTCTAGTTTTTTGTTTGTGTAGTATAGTCAATTGAGGACGAATTAAAATCCCAAATGTGACAGGACAAATGACAAATTCTCAATAGTAAAACTCGTACCATCTTCCCCATTAATTCTGAATGTTATGACGGGGAAATTAATTGAAAACCAGAAGCCACAAGATAACAAAATAATAATTACAATTGTCAATTCTAAATGTTAATTTACTTGAGCAAAGTAAAAAAAAATTGTACATTTTTCTTATTTATCTGTTATTTATTCATATATCAAGTAGAAAATACAAAAGGCAAAATCGAATATGTATGGTTTGAAAAATTTATGAGAGCTGTCAAGAGGGCTGTTAGCAAATTGTCTAATGAAAGGGAAATTAGTGCAGAGTTTACTTGCACAGCATGGGAGAGAGCCTTAAAAGAAACGCTCGGGAATTTATCCACAAGAAGAAGAAGAAGAGTGAAGGAGGTGGACACAGAAAATGATCAATCTGACAGTCACAAACACACACAGGTAGATCTAGAATTCTACCAATAGGACCCAGAAAAAACCCCAGAATAAATAGTTAAATGCTCACACTTGAAAAGTTAAAAAGTTGTGTCTGTGTCTGCATAGCAGCTGAATGGGAATGAGAATGTGAATGGTCTCAACTCTCCTCTCAAGTGAACAGTCCAGACGCACACGGAGAAAGGAACAAGAATCAAGAAACAAGTGTGTGAGATGTAGTGAATGAATGTGTATGTGGATTTCGGAATTAATTAATGAAGGGATGGATTTCAATTGTCAAATGTTTGCCTGGAAGACGCCTTGACTTTTCCCTTCCTTGCTGATCCATCCCAAAAAGAATGACATTAATTAAGTGGACGAGTCAACAATTTTGCGTGTGGCCGACTACAATCAAAGCACGAGAGAGAGAGAGAGTCTGAGCAAGGGTGGCAAGTGGCATGGCTGTGTGGTAAGCAATTCCGTGCGAGTAGTCTCTGATTCTACAATGTGATCCAACATCTCCTCGTGTATCTTCTTCAATTTGGATCTGTAGTTCTGTACACACACAGCCAAACAGCCTTTTGTTTTGTATGTACAATATCATGTGCGTGTACTCTACTTTTATATATGGCTGAGTAAACATAGGAAAACTGTATCTAAATTTCAAACTCAATTTTAAAAAGTCCTCTCTATATACTTTGTAGAATATTTATCTGTACTGATAGAAGTTTCCATGAATTACGCACGACTCTTTGTGTGCACACTGATGTTTAGCTATAGTATAGACAGGACAGAATCTGAACACGCTTGGAGTTAGACCAACCGCTTCTTTGTCTTCCTCTTGTCAGTCAGTGAAAGAGAGAAGCTTCAGATTCAGGACTCGGACTTACACAGAAACACACAGAGAAAGAGAGAGAGAGACAGAGAGAGAAAAAAGTTACAAGTTGGAAGTTGTTCATGTAACTTCACACTCAAGTCTTACGAATATGATTACAATAGTTGATAGAGAATTATTTGAGAGAATAGAATGGAATATTCATAGTATGGAGAGAGAGAAAAAGAGAGAGAGAGGGAGAGAGAAGGAAAAAAGCAAGGTAGAAAATGAGACGCCTTTGGAATTAACAAGTCAAAATCAAACACACACAAACAAACACAACAGACGATGAGGATGATGAGGAAAAATAAAAAGAAGATGAAATATTTTCACCTCAACCAACTGGTTTCTGGTTTTGGATTTGACTTTGACTTTTCTTGCTTGTTATGAGTCTGTGGAGTTTGTTCCGAGCATTTCTCATCATCATCAGACTCCATGTTCATCTGATTCCAAAGAGATACACAAACACATCACATTGTCCATCGTACACACAATATATCGTACACAATATTGTATTTGATACTTGGTGAAGAACCTCGTGTTTGTTCTCATTGTGTAGCTCAATCAGATTTCAGATTTAGAATTTAGGATTTCCTACAGTAAAGTTGATGGAGATTCACGACGCAACAGAAAATTTTCGTTCATTCGATCTTTCGGGTTCGGGGTGAAGACTATACAGATAGGGAAATTATTTGAATTTTGAGTTGAAAAAATGGACAATGAGAAAAAAGTATTTGAGTTTTGCATTTGCATGTTTTGGAATTTTGATGGATGACGTATAAAAAAAGGGGTTTAGTTTTAATTCAAATATTTGGATTGCATAATGTGATGAAGCTCAGCATGAGAACGAGAATCAAGAATCAAGAAGCAGAAATCTCCTTATACGGACTTTATCGTTAGTAGGAGGAATGAGCAGTTTTTTTCCAGATAAATAATCATATATTTTTTCCTTGTGTTTTGCAATGCCAGAAAATATGGTAATAATAATTGATAATGTGTTGGTGGTTGTGAATGTTGTGATATGTGAGGTGTTGAGATTTGATATCTAACGATTCATGTTCATGCAAAGTTCAATGCAATTTAGTATAGAAAAACACACTGTTTACAGTTAATTATAATTTTTTACAAGCCCAAAGAACTTGTGAATCCGTAGTAAAATGATGTTGTTGAAAGTTGAAAAAATGAAGAAAACCTGTTGATTTTCTCAAAATCAGTGCGCATTGTCATTTTTTGTTCAAACTCTATAAGTACTCTGACAAAAGCATTTCCTGGCGGTCGGAAAAAGTTGTCATGAAAATGAAGTGGTTTGGCCCCAAAATGTACGAATTTCACACAAAGTGAAGGAAAGTAAATTTGGTAATTTAGTAATTTGTGTAATTCGGTGTGCACAAAAGAGAAACTTGAACGGAGGGACAATTGGGAAAATCTGTTGGTTTGCCAAGGCTGCCGTTTGGCACAACCAACCAAATTAATAATAATAAACTGTTTTGCTCAACCTAAAAGCTTGGAATGTTTTTAAACAATTAGGTTTGAAAGCGATTTGAGGATTGGCAAATTCAAATGTGAATGTAGGCGACAAAGCACTTGTTTTCTTTTCCATTTGAAGTCTACAATTACTTATATCTCGTAATGTATCATTGTTTATCCCTCTCTCTCTCTCTCTCGCTCTCACTCTCTTTCTCCCTCTCTTTATCTATCTGTACAAAAACCAAAAGAACTAAAAACATGTTAACATTGCTTGTCGTGTCATTTCTCTCTCTTTCTCTCTCATATGACTATTTAAATATTGTACAAAACTCACTAAATTCTAAACCTACATTCACATAACAATTTCTTGACTGTAACTCTCGTTCTCGTCAGACACTGCTACAAATTTCCTTCAACATCTTTCTCATCCAGATTCCCCTCGTAATTCATTCGCTAAATACTTTTAAATACAAAATAACTACATACAAAATCCAGTACACAAACAAGATATTTAAAATGCAATTCCTTGACAAAATATTCGTCTATGATGCATACAGCATGAAACGTCGGGTGCTCAAGAGTTGTACATGTAAGTCACACCCATGGAAATCATTCATATAGCCATTCGTATTGTACGGACCATGGACTCTCTCTCTGTCCCCGAAATGAAGTGTACACACAACACACAGCACAACATACACAGACACGACAAGGATGTGACGAACAGCAGGAAAGAATTCGAAAAACTTTACTCGGTGTTGGTCTTAAGCTTCCCTTCCAATATTCACTGGCAAAATATTTGACACGGCATAAAGACGCGGTTATTTATTATGCCTCGTCTGTGTGTGTCTCTTTTCTCGGGGTCTTCTTTCGCATTCTCCATTATCAATTCCCGCTCTCTCTCTCTATTTCTCTCTCTTCCTATTTCTCTCTCTCTCTCACTCATCCTACGTCAACTCTCTCAATGTAATAGTAAATACACTCTGTACAAAATGCGTCTACATTGGACTACTTCAGTACAACGGAAAACAAAGTATAAATACGGATATTGCACCTCATTTTCAATTCATTACTGTACTACGGATAGTTTCCTCTAAACAAAAACCCTGTTTTCTACATATTTCGCTGTGCAAACTTTACAAACTGTGTGGTGCTTTGCTTTTTGTTTTTGTCTGTGTTTTACCATACCCATCTCGGTTGGCCAAAAAGCTACTCGTGTGGTTTTCCATTTTCTATAGCAAATCTACCGAATCTACTATATGGGAATGTATCTGTGTTTATTCTTTAAAACTCATTCGGCTGTCGCATCAAAGAGACTGTGCGCAGCAACAACAACACACACGGCTTTTGTGAGCTGGAAAATCAACTCGTGACTGTGGATAATAAATGTTGTGCAATACGCTTACCTATATACAACAGAAAAAGAGGCATACATTTGGAAATTATTTTTGCATAGGCATTTAATGTGTTGATTGGGGAAATTCTAATTAAAATTGCACCTTCTTTCATACAACAAACCGTTCATTCGGATTTTTAATATAAACAGCTTAATTTTGGTGAGGTTGCATTCCGTAGAATTTCAGCTGGAAATGATGATTTGGATTTTGAGCTGAATAGAGAGAATCTCAAATGTGATAAAACGGAATCCGAATTGGGATAGGGAAATCTCAAATCTCTAGTAATCTCGAGAAACTATTGCTCAAAGTTATAGAATTTTGGGGAAAATAACAATGAAAAAGAGAATGACAGGAGCATGGGCATATATATAATATATATATATATATATATTTATGTAGGTACATTGAAAGAGAATGATGAGAATACAAGTGAAGGTTGACGAGAGAGAGAGAGAGAATGAGAAAAGTATTATTGTCTCAGTTCTTGGTTTCACACAATCTGTGGATGATAAGCCCTCCTTAAGATCTCTTATTAATCCTATCCATCGTCAGTCCTCTTTGTCCTTCTTGATTTAATTCACTTAGAATACCCCACATCACGTCTCCCTTCCCCAACTTCATACACATACACATACACCAACGTACATATTGATTTCAAAAGAATATACACAAACTATAAACCATTCCAATGGAAACAGCAATAGACCGTATGTATGTTATGTACATAGCATGCATCCATAAATCTCTAACGAAAGTTTGACTTGGCGCAGATTTCCACTACACACTATCCATATACAATGTATATTATACATGTACATAAATACAATGTGCGTATGTTGTGTATTGCACGCATTATAATGTAATGAACGAGTGTACGTACACAGATACATATAAAAGGAGTTGAATCAAGTGAAAAAGGGACTACGGATGAAGATTGAGGATAATAGATTTTATACAGCTTCTTTTCAAAGTCATGTAACAACTTCTTACGTTTTCTTCTTACGTTTTCTTTCGGTCTTCTTGACGAGAACCGAGAGCCGACGAGAGAGAGAGAGAGAGCTTCTCAGCTTTGACTTTTCATTGCCGTTTTTCGCTATACGCTTTTTCCTTCACAGTCTTCGTCTATTTTTCGCTTTTTCCCTTTGATATTCACATAGTGAAGAGTCCAAATCGCCCACCACTCACTCAATTCGGAGAATCGAAAGAGAGACAAAAAAATAATCTATTGCTTTTTTGTATTTCATTTTCATTCTCTTTGGACTTTAGCACAAACACACAGATACACACACAAAACATGGATAATTGGCATTAGATTAATGATGGGACGACAACGACACTACAATTTGCTCAATTTTGCGCTCGTCGCCTTCTTATATAAGTACAATACAAATTTACACTTAAACAGTCAGCCATGTGAAAAACCATCCGTTTCGTTTCCCTATTTAAAAGGGTAAACTACATTTTTTGCGCTGGAATTTGGGAATTGGGATGTGATAAAGAAAAAACAGCTAAATTTAAATGGTGATTCGTCAAAAAGATATTCAGATTTAAAAGAAAGTGGAATTAATTTAATGTAATATCAATCATCATGAGAGAAATACTGTGGGGAATTTTCTTAATGATTTCCGGTTCTGGATTTTAATTGTGATTGGAATGAAAGATGAAAGACAATTATTGAAGTAATGATGTAGAAACATGTGTAGAGATGGATATCGACAAATTAAAAGGATTTCCTATATGGATTTGAATGAAACAAAATAGAGAGCAAGTTGGAGAAGTAGTTGAGATGGGACGGTTCAAGTTGGGATTAAAGTTGTACATGTGTATGTGTGTATGTTATGTATGTACATTTGGTGAAGAAAGAAGAAGAGAAGGAGAAGGCCTTTTGGGTTTGATTGTGAACGGCTGATGGTTGATAGGGAAAAACTTTTTGACGATAAGGAAAAGGCAAAGTCAATTGGTTCGGTGGGTATAATCAAAGTTGAGAAGGAGACGAAGGAAAAAAGTCGTTGTTGTCGTCATCCTTGTTCTCGTTCTCATTCTCGTCCTCCTCACAACTAACAACTTTGTTCTTGAGTCCTGATTGTGAGGAGTTGAAAGAGAGCGTGGAAATCCAAAGAGGAAAAACTCTAGGATTTTGATTTTGACGAGAAATTCCAGGAAATTCCTATGGTACACTGAGTCCCATTTTAATTATCCAACCTTGATAGATACTGAATTAAATTAAAACTAAAATTCTCCTGCGAATCGAAATCCAAACTTGTCCTCTCTCTCTCTTTGTCTCTCTCTCACTTTCGCTCTCTCACTCATTCACATGCACACTCTTTTGATCTCCGTAGGAAACGAACCGTGAGTCACTCGAATATGCATTGTGTGTGTGTGTGTGTGTGTGTGTGTGTGTGGAAATCAAAAACTTATACATAAATCGTGCATCAGTATTTTCTCACTTACAACTTATATAATTAATTGCACAGGGGGATCATCCAACTTTATACATATTTACCCCTTTTTTATGCAAACAATTCTCAACTCCCCCCTCTCTCTCTCTCTCTTTTCCTTCTGATTTTCTCAAACTTGAACGTGAACCAAGATTTCTCATCATAAATTATTGTCATTCAAAATTCAATTCAATAAAATATGCTTCAGAATTGATTTCATCACAATCAAAATAACACCAAAAAAAAATCCATTCTAATCTCATGTTTGAATTGAAATTCTGAAAATGGATTTTATCCAATTTAAAAAAATTACACAAAGAGTTTCCTTAAAACTTGATAATGAATGCAAGATCACACACACAGATTAAATGCCTTCAAATCTTGAACATCAAAGTCGGGTTTGGATTCTACCGGTCTACAACTACAATTATAATCACAATGACCAGCTCCCATCCTGCTAATCTTAAGTGAACGAATGCACATAAAATAATTCATGGTATCAGACCTTTCTCCTCTTTAATCTTTGACAGTACATATTGGAATATCCATAAAGTTCTGTATTGAAAACTGGATTTTACATCAAAATTCATTCACTAAATAAACTAAATTCATTCATTCAGTGTTCATGTACAATATCTTAAGTCTGTCTCACGATCAGACTAAAAATTGAACTCGAGAGTTTTTTCAAGGAAATCTCCAGTTGAAACAGAAAGAGAGAAAAAAACGAGAAGACGAGCTGACGATAAGAGTTTATTGTTTTCTTAAAACCACGAAATAACAACATTGTCCGGAATCTGTCTCTTTCCCCAAATTTCCAGTTTAATCTCCTCCGTCGTCTTCCTCTTTTCTCCTCCTCCTTCCCCTTTTTCTTCCTTCTTTTTCTTTGAACAAGGGATGAGACACAAAGTTTCAACTTCCACTCATACAATTTTCTCCTGGTTCAAGTCCAGTGTCGAGTATCGAGTGTCGTACATACAGATTAAGGTATTAATGACGCGGGAAAAGAGTCAGTCAGTCAAATACTGTGGCTATACAGGAAGGATTGAAAAAGCGAATGAAAGGGCATGGATGAAAAAAAGTTAAGATCTTTAGAGTGTGCCTACACACAACACAACACAGCATGTAGCACTTCCACGTTGAAGATTTCCCCGTGTGTGTGTGTATTAAAGTGTGTATTTGTGTGTAGTGTAAATCTCCAAGAGGACAGAAAGAAAGGAAAAAGCAAAAGATTGAGGAAGAAGACTGTGAGTGAGTCAAAGGTAAGCCAATAAAAACATGAGGAGGCACAAAGAGTCAACTGGAAAAGAATCTGAGCGTAATCCATAAGCGAACCGTGATAAAGGGAAAACATTACATTTCCACTTTGAGAATGTCACATAAATTTCCAAGCCCCAAGCTAAATTTGACTGAAATATACACACCGTAAATGAAACCTCACTGACTCGTGAGTGCAGCAGCAGCAACACCAACATGAATGATCACAAGTCATTTCTGCTCCATATGCAAATGCACTGTAAAACTGTAATGTTTAGACTGTATGTAGCAAGAAACGCTTCAATAAAATCCGAATTACAAATAGTCCACACATTTTAATTTTTTAATTTTCATTAAATCTCCTTACTTTAATTTTGAGAATTTAATAAAAACAAAATCAGTAATCAACTCGGCACGTTGAATTCCCACAGGAGATTTTTGAGCTGGTTACTCCAAAAAGAATTTGGCATACTTTACGTTGACTTTAGCCAAATGTCAAATGTTTCTTCTATACGATTTGAATTTGATTTGGACAGAGAAACAGGGAACAGCTGAGCGTTGATCAAGCGATGAGGATCCCAATTCCAAGATTGCTTGACAAACGCACAAGTTTGTTACAGACAGTCGGGGCTGCTTGCAAAAAAAAAATTCTTTTTATTTATTTCGCCTTTGGATTTCAAAAATTTTTATTCGGTACCTTTCTTGATCGTGAGTGAGGAGACGATGCAGGTGACTTTATTTTTCTTTCTTTATCATCTATCTATCGCATAGAGATCACAGTTTTCGTACACACTGTAGCATTAGTACATACAGTATTTCAATCTGAATGTCTTTAGTCTCTTGATTCTCTTAATTCTTGGCATACACACACACATACACGCACACACCAAATCTGCTCGTACTCGAACTCGGAATCGTTGAGTCACATTTGAGAGACATAAATTAGTTGCAATTTGACAGTCATTAAATCATTTGACACCTTTGAGGCTATGGAAAGGACCGCAATATATATGTGATGATGATGATGATGCGTTGCGTAGCATTGCGGTGGGCTCTGTAATCTTGCTCAGTATCATCAGAGTACATACAACTTTGGAGACTACAGACTCCACACAGCACACCCATGTTTTCATATGGCCAGTCTAATTTTTATCGTGTTCAACTAATTCCCATTCTGAACTGAACATGGAGGTTGTTCCAAAAGAAAAATTAGCTGCATATATTAAATGAGATTTGCATATCAGATATTTTGAATCCGCATCACACTAATTATTTTTATTTTTATACATTTTTCTACGATATTTTTATCATTTGTCATCTATTCTTCGTGGACGGAGAACTGAGATGTGTACACGTTTTCAATTTATAATGGTAGTATTATTATTATGGGGACACTTTATAAGTAATTGTGTACGCGGGTGCAGTTTCCATGTGTATATTCGTATAGTATGTATTTGGATTTTGCATGGTCGCTCTCGCTCTCTCTCTCTCGCTCTCTCTCTCTGTCGCTCGCTTGCATGTACATTGTACATACAGTTTTGTGCAGTCAACCTGAGTGAAAGTAAACGTAGGTAATGCAAGAAAAGTTGCATAGAAATCAATCCCAAAGTATTGTGATTTACAATCAAATGTCCCAGACCCGTCACATGGACACGGTTTCACCATTAGCAATGCAGGCCGATTCATTTTTCACCAAGTCTTCCCCGGAAAGAACGACAGCAGCTCCCCAACTACATGTTCACCGGTATATAATTCATATGTACTTGAAAACTCATACTGGCAGCTCCCTAAACACAACTACACACACACACACACACGATAGCTCCAGCTCTAGTCTCTCTCTCTCTCTCTCTCACTTGTTCTTATTTTATGTACACACGTTCTCATATTGGGAATGCCAACCAAATAGCAAGTACACACAAACGACGAAACTATGAGGAGTGTGTAGATTTCTAGATTCATTTCATATATACTCGAATGTTTATAGGACTCTGAATCTTTGAAGAAAACAAGTAGATCGTCGACTTGCTCAACTATGTATATACTCTGCATCCTAACTTTTCCCTTTTGCCATTCAACTTTCATTAAGTGAACTAATTATTTTATTGTTTAACCTACCGCAGTTTTCCTCCCTACAAAGTTTGTTTTTTTCACAGCGCTTTAACACTAATGTAGTTTCATTTCTAGCCATTTGTCATATGCAATCCATACATCACTTGACCTTTTATGAGTCTTTTCTCAATTGTCTGCATATGGAAACATTTGTTCGATAAATGATCGTAATTATTGGGGAAGAAGTAATTTAATTAATAATTACTGCAGCAAATGAGCTTAAGTTGAGATTATTTAGTCATAGAGAGAGATGGACTGTATCAAAATGAAGCTATGAATTTTTGATGAGCGATAGAGTGATACACTGATAGGATAGACGGATAGAGGAGGGATTGAAGGCTTGAAGGAATGGAGAAGAGTAGGAGCGATGAGGGATCTTGTTGTCCTGAAAAATATGGCATCACTTGAGTCCTCTACATGAACAAAATCAGATTGAAAGTGGGTATTTACTATTTAGGAAGGACCACATGTACCGGTTCGGGTGATTAATGGCTCCCTTTCATCCCTTTAGAGACATCTAACCATGAAGTAGTCAACTCTAGCAGAGTCAACATTTCCAGTCCACGACCGGGCTTCCACACTCCTTTCAAATCCCAAACTCACATGGAACCCACAATCCTCCACTCTCATTTTCATCCTTTGCGGCCACTTCCTCACCCCACCAAAGTTTATCTTGGGACTCGGCATTTTCCTCTCATTCAATTCATTCAATTCCCGTGTACAAACATATTACTTGACATTGTTTCCTTCCTATTTATTTTCATGATTCCCTCACGAAAATTAACAAATGAATGGAATTTTAATTGATGTTCATATGTACAGATATGTACGAGTTCTTTGATGGAATTGATTAATCGATGATTCCTCATTCCTCAATAACTTTATTGAAATGTAAAAAAATGATGACTTGAAATGAAAACTCATTAAATGTTAACGGGAAATGAAATCAAAGTCTAATCAAGTTTGACTTGTAATAATTTAAATTTTAAACTGTCTTCCTCTCTGTCTGTCTTTTGCCTGTATATAAGAAAAAACGTATGGCTTAATTGACTTGACTGAACGTTTGCTTCATAAAATAATTTATGTGTATGCTTTTGTGGACGAGAAAGAGAGAGAGGGAGAGAGAGAGAGAAAGAGGACACACTTTGATTTGAATTCTCGTCCTCATCTGAATCTATTCAAATCTCGGGAAGGCGAATGAGAATGTAAAGAGTACTCGAGAGTTTTGGAAAGTGGAAAAAGAGAAACTGAAAACGCTCAAGTTAAGGAAGATTTGTGAAGTAGGTAATTAGGAAAGTTTGGATTGCTGCCCGGCAATGGATGCTTTTCTGTAAGTGAATAAATAAATCTTCATGGGTGTCGGGGAGAACATTCAAAAAAAAAAATCTCTCATTCCAACTCCAAGGTATTTTACTCACTACTCACAGTACTCACATCACTTGTGTTTCTATTTCTCCTCTCTCTCTCTCTCTCTCAAAAAGTCTACTCACTTTTCCTCTGTACCAAAAGTAACTAGGTATAAACTATTTGTAGTAAACTGCACACGATGTGAGTCTCAGTACTAGGAAAAATTGTACAGTCAAAGCCAAAAGCAAAATAAAAAATGAAAAAAAGCTTTACACTTCAAAACTCTTGTCACAGTTTGGATCAGGTTGCATCTGTCCTCTTCCGTTGTCTATGATTGACTGGAACAAACTTATTATGTAAGAATAAAAATACTCAAAAATAAAATACCAAATACCTTTTGTTCATATGTACAACCAGCTATGCTACAACTACAAGTACCACTACCACTACACAACACTACAAGGAAATCTGAATATCTCTATGAATTTTCTTTTAATACCCACATACGAATATGATGCATGAAAAACAGACACACACAGACATACACAGACAGACACAGACATACACAGACAGACACAGTCAGATAGAAAACAGACAAACGTAAATACAGAGGGAACTTTGATACTCACACATTGGAAGCACATGCAAAATTCCATGTTTGTCATGGCTTTGGAGTATTCGGATGCAGAAGCTTGGAGAGCATACCACCGTGCCAATTAAAATCTGGCGTAAAGAAAATCATTTATCAAGGAACTTCATGGTGGTGAATTGATGACGCACACCTCATTCTGATTGTTCAATGGCACCAGCACCAGCACCAGAAAACAGCAACAGCAACAGTCAAAGCAAGAGCAATATAGCAACAAAATGACAAAACTAAATACAATTTTTTTCTCAAGAAAAACTCACTTTAGTTATACTCATAATTTTGTGTCTATGCTTGAGAGTTTTGTTGTAACTTCAGTGTAGCATGGTAACTGATCACAATGTACTGAATGTACAATACAAAATACACAATGCAATCATAATTACATTTCGATTGCATTTTATATGGTTTCAGTCTAGATCCAAATCTAATTCAATTGAAAATTGAATGCACTTCCTTATTCCTTTCTGCAATGGTAGAAACCACCAACCAGAAGATTTAATTGAGAATTGTGTTTTTTTTTCAAAATTCAAATCCACAAATTTCATTCTTCCTTGTTCAAATCGTTTTTGTTGTACTAATCGCAAGTTAATTATTCTGCAATTCTTCAATTGTATCGTACAGTCTACAGAAATATACGCAAAGACAATATGTAATCATAAGTGGATAACAAAAGACAAAAGCATTCAAGACAGCACACTCGACGTTTTTACACTACAGTCTAAATTTTGATATGTACCTTTTGATTCCTCCATACACATTTCGTATTTTGATTCGTTATTTGTACTTGATAGTTTGTAGCCGGAGCGAAATGGGGTGAAGGGTTAAAAAATGAGCCTACACTCACAAAACCTTAGCTTTCAATATCCTTTTTTTTTCTTTTCCCTCTAAAAATGTCCGACATTCGAATGTTACCTCGAGTTCAAAATCAAAATCAGGCTCACGGCGTGGATGAAAAAAAAAATATGAAGATTAAAAAGAAGAAAAAAAAATTCGATTCGTTTAGCCATCATAAAAGGATTATGTAGGGCGGTTTCATTTCATTCTCTCTGTTTTTCTCTCCGCCATAGAGTCATCATGAGAGAGTCGTCGGTTGATAGTCGTAAACTTAATTTGAAGCTTGTTGCATTGCGTGTTCACCACTTAAAAATGTATTACCAACTCAAACTCGGAAACTCTTTCGTTAGTCAAGTCGAGTTCTACATCCCACTTCAAACTCTCCAAACTCTCCAAACGGATAGTCAGAGAATAAAATACAAACTAGAAAAAAAAACAGAGAGGTAATTTTTTGTGTCTGTCTGTCTTTGTATTACACAGAGATGATATGAAGTTTGGGAAAAAATTGATGAAAAAAATGGGTAGTTGCTGTAGCAAGACTTTGAGTCTGAGTTTCCACACACACACGCAAACACATGTATTACAGATAAACGCATGTAAATACTAAATAATAATACTAATATATAATAGACAATACATTTTATACAGAGACTGCAAGGTATTTCATATTTCACATGTGTGTGTGTGTGTAAATTCAAAAAGTATGGAAAGAGTACAGGAGAAATATGTAATAATAATAATAATAATAAAGAGAAGTAGAAGAAAGAGAGGAAAAGCCGTCCTATTGTTGTTGTGGTAGACGGTGGAATGAGTAATGTGTTCACAGCCAGAGTCTCATTACATGAGATCAGCCCCCGCTTCTTCATGCGACACACAATGCACAATATACGCCGTCCTATTGCTATCTTAATTATAATTTCATTACATTCATTTCTTATAGTACTCTTTCTCTCCTCTCTTTACTCTGTACTCACGATTAGATTTCAAATTGGGATCCCATCTTCTCTCTCTCTCTCTCTCTTCCCTGTACAATATTGAAATTACATTTACATTTTTTACATTTGCATTCACATTGAATTCAAAGACATATTCTTGACACAGCTGGTCGTTCATCCCTCTCTTTCTATTTTTATTTTCCTTTTACACAGAGCATGTGATGTAGGAAACATGGAAATATGGAGTGTCCTCCACCAATTCATTGTGAAATACAACGGAATATGAGATTAATTCATAATATTCATAAAATTCCCTGAATTTTGATTATGGATCCACTTACTAAAATTACAATTTTACAACCCCTTTTGTATCGTGTCAAAGTAAAATAATTTGCTAAAAAATGACGTCTTTTTTTTTTGATGTACGATACTGGAACGTTAGACTGGGCTTGTGGACTTTGCCAGTAAAACCATGTTCAATTTCGATTTCCCATGTTTGAAATTTTAATGGGGAGAAAATGAAAATACTAAAGTAAAAAAAATTCATGTGGACTCTGACGTTGGAATTTCGATACAGTTGGTTTATCTTGTCTGGCGACTGTGTTTGATTTTGATGTTGAATGTTTTACAGTCAAATATGATTTTTAACTTTTGTATACATACGTGTGTGTATTTTCATTTTCACACTTTTCCACAAATGATGGACGGGAATCCACCCCGAGCGTATGTGACGAAAGGTTAGAATGAGAAGGACAGCTGTGGTGTTGATATCATATTCCATTATTCGTCAGAGACAGAGGAGAGCGAGTCAAAAAGTCAGAGACTTCAAGTTCAAGTCAACGGTATATAGTTGAAAAAGCATTTTCTCCAGATGCGAACATCCGCTTTCCCCTTCTTCCTTTTCCTCACCCGGAAATCTCTTTTCATTTTCATTATTTCCATCATTCTATATATGTACCGTACATAGGGGAAATCCTCAATCCATGTACTTAATCTATGTCCCTCCCATCAGTCTAAAAACAACAACAAAAAAAATCCACATTTATACATGGAAAACCTTCAAATTTCCACAAATAAGCGTTAGCGTCGTCCCTTCGAACTTTGAATATTCAATTTCTTGTACATAAATAGTTTACATAAATATAGTTTTTATGCCTGTTCCAGGCTATCATTAATGTCACTGTAAATTTCCGGAATATTTTCCAAAATACAATGTGATCCAAATGCCTGTACATAGTAGAAAATAAAGGAATTTTTAAGTCTACTTTGAGCCCTGTGTTCTGTGTGTAGTTTGTATAGTTGAAATTGCAAAATGGTTGCTATTCCGAGTATTCCGACACATTGGTATTCGCAGTTGTCGTTTCGTATTCGTGGAGGAGACGTAGAGGACGGAGGTTCTCTCTTGCTAGTTGACTGACTAGACGCAAACATGAGAGAGAGGAAGAGAGGAAGAGAGAGGAAGGGAGAGAGAGAAGGACGCGAAATAATAGGATGAGAGGAAGCAAAAGCAAGTGGGCACACAAATACATACATACAAATACACAAGAATAGAACTAGTCGTCGTCGTCGTCGTCGTATTCGTATTCGTCGTCTCCGACTCTCCAAGTTGCTGGGGATGCCGAATGATTTGACATATGAGATAGACAGTCAAGTCATTATTCACATGATGATGTGCAGGGCTCATTTAACAAAAGCATGTGAGCTGCATTCGCCTTGGCTAACGTGTATTAATGCTGCCGTTCAATCTAAGTCAGCGCGATCCGTTTTCTTTTCCCGTAGTCTTTTCACCACCACCACACCAAACACACACACACAACACACACACACTCCCCAATCCAAAACACTATACGAATGTGAGTGTTATGTATGAAATACGAATGAGAATGAACGAATGAACGAATGAGAAACTCAAAGCAATATCAGGGAGTGTGTGTGTTTGTATTTGTGTACAGGAGGAATACACAAACTTTTCAAGAGAGAGAGAGAGAGAGATGAAATGAAATCCATTGAATAGTTACGTTCTACATTCTGGATTCTACATTATATTATCGTCTTTTTAGGGCTTTTCTCACTACCAAAAAAACATCTCTCGTCTCTCTCTGTCTGTCTGGTCTGCCTCATATTCAAAAGAAGAAAATGGATGATCTCATGTGTGTTTGTGTGGAAATATCGGGGGGTGGGTTTTTTACGTTTTGCTTTTTTGATGTTTGTTTGTATTTTGAGAGGGAAAGAGAGAGAGAGAGATAGAAGAGAGAGAGAAGAGAGTTCGTGATGATGTTCAAGTAATATTTGTTTTCCACCAAATTTAGTCTTTCGTTACGTTACACGTTCCGTTCCGGTTTCTGCTCTCAGGTTCATTTTAATGACTAAATCATTGCAAATTGTAAAATGGATTTTTCTGGGGGTGATTTAATTCAAGTTTAATCTAATAAAGACATTCACATTTTGGTGAGAAATGTGTGTAGTGTTGCTTGAACTGTTTTTTTCTTCTATTTCTATTTACATTATGGGGTTGGAATTGGGATTTGCATCGGTACAGTAATTTTTGACGTTTGAACGCTTGAAAGTCCAATGAAATAAAATAAAATAAAATGAAATAAAATGCAATGACCAATGAAAAGGACGGAGGATAGCCTGGAATTTGTCTAGAAAACTGCTGGTCTAGTTGCAGTGTGTGCTGTGTGAGAGGTTTGTTTGACTTGGGGAAATGTATGTAAGGAAAGTCTAATAATTTTGTACTTTGTTCATGTCCAAATCCCAGATTGAATTTTAATGTTTCATTTCATTACATTTCAGATTCAGCTGACTGAGTTGAAAGATGACTCGGGGTGCGTTGGAACCTCAAACCATTTTAACTTTTCATAATATAGACGATGCTAATGCTACTTGAACTTCTTCTTCTCGTTCTGCTTTTGACTCTCGCTCTCTCTCTCTCTCTTTCTCTCTCTCTCTCTCTCTCCGTCTCGTTTCTCCTTTTTCCTTCTCTGGCTCTTTTCTCCAGGCGTGCCGTCATGCTCGCGAAAAATGTGTCTTGTGTGTGTTCAAGAATTGGAATTGAGAATGGAGAATTGAACGTCCACATGCCACAACCACATGGACGACCGTTGATTCCCAGTTTTTTCTTCTTTCTTTCTCTTTCTCTTTTGACTGGTATTTTTTTTTTTTTTGGTTCTGGTTCAAATATCCGCAACAGGCTGGCCGCTGGCTTCCAAAACTTCCAAAACTTCAGCCACATAATCCCCGAAAAAACCAACCACCAACTTTCTTTGAGAATCAAATCGAAATCAAACACAATTCCAAATTCGAAAGATCGTTCATGCTCAAAGCATTTTTTTTATATATAAAACTCTATACAGAAATCGAAAACGAAATTGACAATTGACAACTGACAATTGAAAATGGAAAAACCATGAAATGTCCTGTGTAAAATTTGAAATCGAAATGCATTAAAATTTTGAAAATAATTTTCCTAGGGTATTCCTATTTTTTGGCTGCAAGTCCTACAAGAATGAAAATGTGATGTGAGTATTTTTTTTCCTTCTTCTTTTGCATCGTGTATTATAATTTTGAGATTTGATTTGTGAAAATATTTCAAATTGTGACTCGTTCCATTTTTCCTCCGCCCATCCATTACCCAAATTCAAAACTCCAGCTGCAGTCCATGGCAAAGATAAATACTTGCACATATTTCTTTCCCTTGTTACTTTTTAAGCCTGTGTGTATACAAAGAAGTCGGGGAAACTCCAATGTACTCACAACTCTTTCACTCTGATTCTCCAAACTCTCTTCTTCTTCTTCTTCTCTTACTTTTCCTACCCCCAGAGTAAAAGTAAGAAGATCTGTGTACAGAGTAACGAAATACATAGGAAAAACCGGTATGGGATACAGCCGAGTCTATGTAGAAAAAACTGTAATGCATTCCAAGAATGTTTTTCTATGTGCTCTCATTTTTTTTTCTCTCTCTCTCTCTCTTTTTCTGTCTGTGTGCTCAACTCTCAACTTTCTCCGCATATTGGTTGGGTTTGGCAAGGCGATTTCTTTTCCGATTCTATGAGCTTCTTCCTTTTCGGTTTTCCTGGTCTTTTCTTTCATCTCCGGTCATATTTCGTCAGTCTGAAACCAAATCGTTTTGCCTGAAAGGAAGGAAACCTCAACATTTTATACATGTACATGTTTCAGTCTCTCTCTCTCTCTTTCCCTTCTCAATCTCACCGTTCCCGTTTCAGAATTTCCTTTTTTTTCCATGAGAAAATGCATTACCCCCCCAAAAAAGACAAGACTCACGACTACATTACATGCTTCTCTTTCTTCTCTTCTTTTCTCATCTACAAATATGAAGAAAGTACATAAGTAACATAAGCAAGTTGATATACACTCTCTTTCTCTCTCTCTCTCTCTTCCAGCAGTTTTCTCTGGTTTCTCTGGACAAACGCAAAACCAAATCCAAGGAGAAGATGGAGATAGGGCGGATGTTTGTAATAGGAGTTTTGTACTATATCTCGTCTCCATTTACTGTGTGAACTATGAACGGCTCAGATTTTACCCCTAGAGATAAAGCTAACGCCAAGTCAACATATCATATGTGTATTTGTGTATGTGTATGTGAATGTTTCCATTCTCGGTGTGTATACGCTGTTACTTTAGTCGGTTAGATAAATATCCAGCACTTTATTTCTCGCCGCAGCACTCGTCTTTTGTACACGGTATCAGAACGTATCATAAAAAACGCATCAAGAGGAGCTACCGGGAGCAAGAAAAAAAGTTCCATTTTCTTATACTTGCCATTTTTTTCTTGTTCGTTTTCCCTCTTTATCTCTCTCTCTCGCTCTCGCTCTCTCTCTCTCTCTTTCTCTCGTTTTTCTATTTTACTTTAGTTGGTGAAGGGTTTGAGTTTGTGGGTCGAGAAGTGAGAGATTTCCCGTTGGTATATATATATTGAGAATGTGAATAGGAAAAGGATGAAAAGTAAAAGTAAAAGTAAAACTGAAACTGAAGCTGAAGCAAATGCAAAAGAGAATGAGAATGAAATGGAGAAAATGAGTAAGTTGGCCTCGTTCAGTTTCCAGTTTCCACATCACATCATATCAAGATCTGTATGGTTTAAGTAGTTGGAGCCGTTTGTAGAGTTAAAATCCGTTGGTATGTGTGTTTGTGTACACATACACAGACACACACACACAGACACACACACACATCAAGTTTACATTAAACGATGGGCAGAGGATGCATAGAGATAGGAATGGATTGGTCGGTTAATGATGATTTCCGTCCAATTTGTCTTGGCTCTAATGATGGAACACACAGACATCTCCTCACCAGACCCAACCAGACCAAAAACCTATCCAAACAACATTCCTGGAGAACGCCTACAACTTTTATAACATATTTTATAGTCTCGCTCTCTCTCTCTTCTTCTTCTTCTTTGTCTTCTTCTTCCTTCTCCTCTTTCATTGGGTAATGTACTCCAACTACTGGTACAACTCTATGACTTCTAATCGATAAGATAAGAACCATCAACCACTTTGTTAACACGTGCTTTCTCTGTCTTATATAAATTGAGGACAACTCACTACCATCACAACCCACTTCTTCCTTGCCCTCATCTCTTCCTGCATCTCTACCCCTTCCATTCTTCTCCCCCCCCCAAAGTTCCAAATCCTCAAAGTTGTAAGTCCCATTCCATATTTATTTAATGAAATAAAATATGTATGCGTAAAAAGGTATACGAGTGTATTCAAAGATTTTTAAATGGTTTGTCAATTTATTGAAAACGAAAACATGGGAATGAGTTTTTCATTGGAATTTTTTGATTTAGATTTAATTTGATTAGTCGCTGTGAGGATGAAAGAAAGGAGAATTGAGAAACATGGTCGACTGAGCACACATACAAAAAACAGAGAGATAGAGAGAGAGAGGGAGAGAGAGAGGGTGAGGAGAGGGGAAAAGAAAGAATTTGAAATGGAAAAGTCAAATTTGAATCGATTGGACTCCTCAATAAACTGAAGCAATTTACTTTGGAATGAATAATCACTTTTTTTGGCACAGGGCGTAAATTTCGGAGAACGTGAAAAGGTGAATGAATGGAGAACAAGATTGAGGATTGGCGAATGAATCCAAAGAGAAGCAAAAGCAAGTAAGAAGAGAACGAGAAAGAGAGAGAGAGAGAGTTAGTGAAGTAGAGTAATAACAAATGGGAAGGAAAGGCTGGGCTGGATCGGAGAGTGATAGACTTGAAGAAAGCCTATTGTAGATTAGAGAAACATTATAGCTACTTGTACAGCCACGTTATATCCGTCCGAGTATGGAGAGAGAGAGAGAGAGAGAGAGAGAGAGCGAGTAAAAGAGAGTGAGTGAGAGAGAGAGAGAGCGAGCGCGGACGAAGGGAAGGAAGGAATGGGGAGTCGCACTTTGCGACAGTTATTAATGATCAGTTCACATCACACATCGCAAAGAGCTAGCGAAAAACGACAGAAGCAAAAAAACAAGAGACGAGTGAGAGAGAGAGAGAGAGAGAGAGAGAACCCGAGGACAAAAAGAGAAGCAGGGAGTACACAGGCATATACACAAAGAAGATGGTAGGGTGACGTATCAGGAGAATGGCGGGTAAGGACTAATAATTTCATGAATATGACTCAATCCTTTTTGTTTACCATACATTTGAGCTTTGGAAACTCCATTTTACATACGTGAGTAAGCACATAGGAAAGAGTAGAGGAAACGAAAATTTTGTATTCAGTTGCAACTGGATTTAGTTTGCATCATGTATAAATTCTGTATGAAATCAATTTGAATTAAAATGCATGTTTTCAAACTCACCAGCTACTACAGAGTTTCATTTCATTTGATTAGACTGCATATTTTTCTTGAGGAAGAAGAAGAAGAGTTTTTGGGAGGTTTGTCTTGACTCTGTTTTGCCCGCGCGACAAAAAAATGTATAAGTACAGCCTTCAGTGGGAATGAAGAGGAACGTTTTTTCTCTCTCTCTCGTTTACTTAGGTTTTACTTGGTTGATGGGAGAGACGAGGATATTTGTAACATGCCAAATACTATTGATTTGGGCAATGAGTCATGGTCTTCTCGCGGTGATAATGTATCGCTCATTCGACTCTCCAAAAACACATTTATTTCATTTCCTTCTCTCTCTCTCTCTTTCTCTCTCTCGTTTCTGGTCCCTTCAACAGTTCCCATGTTGAAATACACTTCAAACTGGAGAAGGAAGGATGTTCGTCATATCATTCAGTGGAAGCCATTGGAAACTTCATTTACTCTAATGGTAAACCACTCTCGATACATTCCCTCACAACTTTCACCCGTCTACATCCTCCTTTTCTATCTCATCCCGTTTTCCCCCCTTCATTCCTTTACGTTTTTGTTTTTTTAAATTAAATAAAAAATCTCTCATCAAGTTCCCAAATTTGTTGTTGTTCATCTCATGAAAACTTACATACCCAACTGGAAAAAATCACAAACCTCTGGACTCGATTTGTTTGGCAAATCCGAAATCAGAAATTTCTATAGGAAAATATGGGAAATCCCAGTTTGACGGTTAATGGGGTTTTAATTGGGGGATTTTTGTGCGTAGTTTACAAATGGAAATGGAAATGAGCTCATGAAAAATGTGAATGGCTGCATACCTGAGGCGTAATTGAAAGAAATAAAGGAGCTGTGCAGTTCAAATTGACTGCACAGTCTCTCCCGTCCGTTTTTTCCCTTTACGTTCGTTTTCTCCCTTCTCCGTCTCCCGACGACCAATTCATTAAGAAGCTGAGACAGGCGTCATTTTGAGCATGCGATTAAATTAACCAAGAGTGTTTTGCTCTGTTCACATGCAAGAATTACAACGAAAACAGCAAGTCCTTGTTTCCTCCATCAAAACTACATAACGTACGTACAATGACATCATGTGTAGGCATAGCATGAAAAAATCCATGTGTTTCTTTTCATTTCCTCCTCTTTTACAAGTGTTGTGTTGTACTGTATCTACATGAGTCAAAACATAAATGCTCAATGTTTTTCTCTCAAACGAATTTATATTTTACTTGAATTCTCTGCTCGCACTTGGTTCATCATTTTTCTTGTTACACAATGGCAACTTAAATAAATAAACTAAATCCGGAATTCAAATTCATTTCAGTTCTCACTCTACAGTTTCACCTTTTCTTTTTCTATTACATTCGAGAATAAATACGGCTGAAAACAGATAGAGTTTTTGTACATTTGTATTGTACCTAAGAAAAGAAAAGGAAGAGAAAGAGAGTGAGAGAGAGAGAGCGATAGAGAATTAAGAAGGAGAATAATCCACGACTTGCAATTTTTTCCTTCGCATGGGAAAACTCACATATTTTGCATGCATAAAACATTCATCATTCACAGTGGCCAGGGTGGAGAGGGAGCCCGAAAAGAATGAGCAGAAGAAGAAGAAGGAGAAGAATCAAAAAAAGATAAAAGGATGCGTGCGGTCAGAGAAGAATGAAAAGCAGTGTCCATGAATACAAAATAACCGGCAGGGATGTGAATTCAAAGCTACTTTATGCTTCACATTGCACATTTCACATTTCTTCGTCGCTCCTTCTTCTTCCTCCTGTTTTTTGTCTTCTCTTTATTTTGTGTAGGTGTTGACCTGTGTCTGTTTATGTATATATTGTATATGTGTGCAATTGTAGGGCATTATACATACATAAAATTGACGCAATCTACACTTCTTTTGTGTAAACAAGAAAATGGTAACGACAGACTCAAACCGAGTACAATGGAGAGAGACGAAACATAATAATATTTTCCATTTATGAATACATTTCCAACCTTCCATGTGATTTTCAAATACCTATGTACTTTTCCTCCGTCGTTCTTCGTACGTCGTTCTTTCTCTAACAATGACGGAGCTCCCAGGACATTTAATTTTTTGTTTCCTTTTGTACATGGAACAAAGTCCGGATTTGAAATTCGAAAAAAAACAAACTTAGTTTTCATCGATTACATGCAGAATCCATCTCCATTTTTGACATTTGCACATTCAAAACAATAAATTATTGCTCAGCGTCATTGTAAAATCATAAATACACAGAGGAAAACTGCATTTTTAAAATAAATTGTATTGTGTAAAAATGGTTTTTTTAAGCGTTGAGACAATATAGACAAGCCCAAGACGAGGAAATCTTATCAAAAACTATTCCGCAATGCTATTAAATTTGAAGAGAAGTGAAGTTTCTCTGGTCCGATTAGAATTCATGGAGAAACTAAGGAGAAATTCAATTGAAAAGCCGTAGAGCCAGCTAAGAAAAATCCTCTTTCGAGTATTTTTTCTTCTCTTTCCTCTTGTCTTTCAGGTTTAAGTGAAATTATTCTGGAATCCCTTATGGACACGACCAAAGTTATATCTTGGAAAATACTTTTTGATCTCTCTTTCCCTCTCTCTCTCACTCCTTCTCTGTCTCTGTCTCTGACCATTTCCACACAGGAACACGCGGAAAACACGGAATCTCTTCATAAAAATGTATAAACTTTTCTCCCCAAAAAAAATAGAACTTTCTTTCCGTCTTCTCCTTTCCCTTCTTTTTCTGACTGACCACTAACCACCGAGTTTTTCTCTCCCTTCTCCAACTTAAGTAAATCCAAAAATCTACAATCCACATGCAATATTAAATCCGAGATTTTCTTCCCGACTTTTGTTTTCCTGTCGACTCTCTTATTCGCTTTACTTTACCTTGAACAAAGAAGTGAAATGAAAATGAAGTCAATTCTACTAGAATTTTATACATTATTTCTTGATCTCTTCTATCTTCCTTTTCTGTTTCATAATGGATGATTTTTTATTCTATTTTGTGTGTATGTGTAACTCTGAACGAAGTCCATTCCTTTTTTTTACTTTTACAGATAAAAGAGTAACCGGGAGCTTAGCGTGGAAATCCTTCAAAAGTACTCGTATGTATGAATTTACACGGGTTTCCTGCTGATTTTTCATTTCCGCTTTAGTTTTTGACGCGGAATCTCTTTGGATTTTCGGCTTTACACAATGATATTCAAATGTAATTTAAGCGAATAATTCCTCTTCTCTCTCTCTTTCTCTCTCTCTCTCTCTCTCTCCCTGTCCGTCTAAACTTCAACTTTTACTTGCCGTCACCATCCCGAAAAGAACACGAGGAGAAATCCTAGTGTTTTACAACAAAATGCAAACTCCTCACTCACTCACTCACTCCTTCACTTGGTATTCTCGTATTTGTTTGGCATCTTGAACGTGATCATTTTTACATTTCAACAAAAACAAAATGCTCCTGATTTATTCCTGTCGGAGATTTTCTGTTTCTTTCAAATTCCAAGTCCCAAAAATTCTTCATCTGACTGAAATAAATTGAAAATAAGAAAACTAGACTATACTACAGACTACAGATACAAACTCCATCCCTCCCCATTTTTTTTTAAATGTCTAATTTTACTCTTAACATTTTATTTTGTATGTACAGATATTTAAATTAAAAGAAAATTAGGGTACAGGGGAAAAGGAAAAAGTTGAATAAGTATACAGATGTATATATTTTTAACGTGTAAATTGGGAATCGAGCATGGAAATGCGTCAACTTTGACGTTTCCCTCTCGTACAAAAGCTGAGCCGATAATAAATTTCCGTGGCTCCTGTAAAATATGAGAAAGCCTAATGCTCAATGTACTTACTCTCGGGGAAAAGTGATAAGTCGTCGGTAATGCACAGTACAATATAGAATATTAATGTATGTACAAGGATAATGGAATGGAATGGGAAGGGAAGGGTTCTCGTCTGTTCATTTCTGAATGAATATGAAATTGAAGAATCTTTTTTTCTTTCTCCCTTCGTCTTAACCGTACATATAGACAGAGAACTGTGTTTTTTATATGAGAGAGAGAGAGAGAGAGAGAGGGAGAGAGAGAGAGCAGCGTGCATGCATCGTTACTTGATGGATAGCTAATGGAGGCCAACAAAGACATCACACATGATGGATGAGACAAAAGGAGTGCGAGCCCGTAAAGTCGCAATATTTCAACCAAGTAAACGAACCAACCAACCAGCGCTCTCCCCAAAAAAATCTTTTCCTCCGTCTCTCTCTCTCTCTCTCTCAAGAAAAAAATGTCTAACAGTTGAACGTCGAATCAAGAGTCCAGAATCCAAAATCTACAGGGAAATATCAAAAAAGTGTACATATGTACAGAGTAAACATGAGCATCAACATACAAGATTTAATATTTAATACACACATCATTTTTAATTTTGTTTTATCTGCAGTGTAATTTTTTCACCCTACCACTTTTCCTCAATTTTAATCAAACTTCCTCATTTCATTCAACCAAGTTCAACCAGAGTAAGTACCAAAAGGCTATACATTGTAGTGTATTGTATATTGTAGACATTTTGAAAACTTTTTGAATGAATAAGAACCAGAAACAAGAGATTTCTCGGTATAATTGAAGATTCAAAAGATCCAAGAGAGAGAGAAAGAGAGAGAGAGAAAAAAAAAATCAAATTAAGACGTTCCTGTGGTTGCTTATGGTTGATAAGTCATTAATAAAAATAAAGGGAATATGTCGAGCGTTCAGTTGTTCTCAGTTGAGTACATACGGATATGGACAAGTAGAGTGGATTGTGAATTAAGTATTGTGTACATATGTGGAATTATTAATACATTATAATATAATGTAACCTAGCAGAACCAAAAGTACAGATATGGAAGAAGTCATGAAAGGACTATCTGTAGCAGCTGAATTGTATTGTATGGATGATGTTGAGTGTGGTGATGTCTGATGCCTTTCAAAAAATCCCAAATCTAAATCCATTTCCCAGGTTCCATCATGATTTTTTGGTGTGTGTGTGTGTATATACATATCTGTATGTACAGATTCAGATATGTTGTTTTTGATGTTTGTACAGGTTTATTTAGGATGGGGGGAAATGGGACCGAGGAGAGGGGTAGACGATCCGTCATTTTTCCGTTGATCCATCGGAGGGAGCAAAAGACTGAAGACTCGATGTGAGTTTATAGCTATATACGATAGCTTTGACTTTTGCAGGTGTTGGCTTGGAATCCTCCTCTTCTTCTTCTTCTTCTTCTTCTTCTTCTTCTTCTTCTTCTTCTTCTTCTTCTTCGTCTACTTCTTGTTCTTCTTGATCCATCCAACAGACGGTCGAGTAGAGATACACACAGTATATACACACAGACAGTCAGGAGGAGAAAACTACCAAACTACCAAACCCAATCAGAAGATTATAACATTTATCACTTGTCAAAGGTTGGTGGTAACCTGCATAAAGAATAGCGCGATGCAACACACATCATTTGTTATTATTCAACATTCCGATTCTCTCTCCAACACTCTTTGTCACTCCGTCATGTTCCAACGGTACCCTACGCACTACGCTACGATATAAATACACTACCTATAGAATAGACTTTTCACATCAATTTCCTATTGAATTTGAATTAGTCTACAAATAAACAAACTCTCATATGTACAGATAGTTAATTTTAGTCCATCTGCAAGCCCCACTCGCCAGCCTTTTCAATTCAATCCAAATCCGTCTTTAAATTGAAAATTGTACTAACGACAAATTAAAAACTAGATTAAAATAAAATCTGCAAACCCACATGGAAAATTTGTACATGTAGTACTAAAAAAAATTGGTATATATGACTGCTTGTACAGATATATAAAAAAAACCTCATGATTTACCTTCAGAATAGGCAATGAATAGAATGATGATAATAATAATGTGAACTGTTCATACTTCATACAGTTACAAACGAACATCCTTCTCCTTCTGTTTCACATGTTTCCTTTGCCCTCTTTATTCTTATTCTTACACGCCGGATTCGTGTAATATTTCTTCGTCTTTTTTTCCATCTCTCTCTCTCTCTCTCTGTTCGGTGCTCGTCCATCCCATAACTAAACCGAGTGTACATCTAAACAGGAGATAACTGTACGTCGTGAGATGAGGATAACGAACAAAGAATGTGTAGGACTCGGAATAGAAATAGGAATAGAGAAGAAGAAGAAGAAGACGAAGAAGAAACGGCATAGGACAGTCAAATTAAAAAATGAGTCCATTTATTATTCTGTTTCGTTTCATTTTTCATGCTCAGATTCGCCATCGCCATCATTGCTATTCCCGCATCTCTTCACGTCCCCAAAGTCTGCAGCAATCGAAATTGCAATAGGACCAACACAACAAATATACAAACACAAACGGGGAGCATTCATTTTGTTGTATGAGGTACACACATTCAAATTTAAATGAATATTGCTTGGAAATGCAAGAGAAGAGCCCAACGAAATAAAGTTTGCAAATGTGTATGTCAATTTTTACTATCAGCTCGTCTTTTCCGACTGCAAAAGAAAATGCCAGTGAATTTAAATTTAAAGTAAGGATTTGATGGACAGATTAAAGGTGCACTTTGGATTTCAATGTCAGGATTTGAGTGTCCTTGTGAGAGATCCCTGGAGAATCGTTCATGGAGGGAGAGAATGATTTTGTAAAGAAACCCTTTTGATTCTTGTGAGTTCTGCGATTCTGTTGGGAGACAGGAGGATTTTTTCTTTGATTTAGTTGAAGAGTAATTTACAACTTGATTGTATTTTTCTCTAGCCTGTTTACAGTGTATTTACATTTACACGTAATATTTGTTTTTGAAAGAAGGGGATTTGAACTCCGTGGAGGTGCAAGTAGATTCAAGTATCTATATGTATTTGTAATGTGCATTTGTGTATGTACGCTTGTGTGGACTGTGTATGTTAGGTAAGTACAAGAGTTTTGAGTGTGTCTGTGACTTTTGTGTATATTATTTTGCCATTCATTGACCCCGAATTTATAGTTTATTGATGAGGATGGGAAATGGGAAGTCAGAATGACTGTAAAGCAGGAGAAGCCGGAGTCGGAACATTCAGGTGATAAGGAGAAGAGTGAATTGGAGTTAAGTGAAGGTTAGGGAACATTGTCTGCTCCCATGTAAACATACCATAAATTTTCCAAATCACCGTGCAATAAAATCGTCACTTAGTTCTCTCTCTCTCTCTCTTCTCTTTCTATCTCTTTCTAACTCAAAACTCCAACACTCCAACTCGCCTACTCCAACATTCCCCATGCAACTTATTTCACTTCTCCTTCCCCTGAATTTTCTCTTTATCTCTCTCTCTCTCTCTCTCTCCCTTTCCGCTTCTTTTCTTCAGCCAACATCTCTACGAATTTTCTTATAAACTTTTAAACAATCCAAGCAAAATATCATGTACAAAAATTCCTTTTGGATTGCAAGTGAATCAAAAAAACTTCAACGCCTTATTATTATTTTTTGATGATGAATATTGCGATAGGAAATGCTCAAAGAAAAGTGTCATTTTTCTATTGTAGTTCAGGCGGATAAATGATGGATTCAACAATCCAAATGATCCAGTTTCATTCAATAAAAATATAGTGAACGAACCTGATTTGTGATGCAAAGGATAAAACGTGTGTGTGTGCGTGTACAAAATTGTAGGGATGTGCAGTTGAGTATTAGGGAATAGTTAGATTCTAGAACAAGTTGTGTGTTTGTGTGTTGTTGAATTTACTTTTTTTGATTTTGGAAGGGTTTAAGAGGGAGCGAGTTGGTTTGGAAATATGAAAGTATGTGTATTATGAAATCAGATTAGGATCGAAGAAGGGATAATAAGAGCACATGCTGGGTGGTAATCATCACACAAATTCAAGAGAATTTACCTCCTTCCCCCAGCCCCAAAAACTTCACTTTTTCTTTCCCTTTCGATGATTCCCCATTTTTTTCCCTCTAGTTTTTTCCGTCTCCTTTTCCCAACTTAATTTAAAATCCTTCTCCTCACATTCATATATTTTGTGAACTAATTATCCATTTTTATTTTTGTACTTGTACTAAGATATTACACTATTACTTACTGAATTTTCATTGGGAAAGCGAAAAGTAAATACATACACAGTCCACACGAAATGAAATCATTAAAACATACAAAAAAAGTATGTAAGTAGAGAGTTTGAGATTTTAGGATTTTGGTTTTGAATTTCCTGTAGAAAACTCTCAAAAAAATGCACAACTTTAAAAACCTCAAATGTTTATGGTATGAAATAAAAAAAATCTCTCGTGACTTTTTGTATACAGAAGCTGGATTTAATAATGATACCAATGACACACATCGCAGCCTCAAAAGTCTCTCTTATTCTTCCTCTTTTCATATATTCGGAAAGCAAACAAGCATGAAACCCGTGATGACTTTCCGCACGCTAATGCTAATTCAAATGTAATTTCATAGCATGTAAACTGTCTTGGAGAATGGAAACGGAATTATACGCAATCTTAATGATATACATACAGATACATACATACAAAAAAAACATTCAAAAAATCATACACAGCTATATACTTCAAAATATTTCGACTTGGACGTCAAAGCTCAAGAGTTTTTTCATGATGACGATGACGACGATGAACGTCAGGAAAATGAAGAATGAGACGGAAGAGTAAATGCAATTGCTATGGCAACAATCTTCCTCTCATTTCATATAGTCTTCCTTGAAAAAACACATTTGCGAATTGAGAGACATATACTGCAAACTTTAATACTTCAGTCCAACATCGCCGACTCCAAAAGACGGAATGTTCTACTGCACAAATAACAAAAACAAAAAATGAAACCGACGTCATCACTGATACAAACAAAAACAAATCAATTTATTTGTAGACTCTTTTTACGATATAATTTTAACATCATCAGAAGCGTCTACAAATTTCAAATGTCCATAGAACAACCATATAGCCACAGCCACCCAAGAAAAATAGAAAACGTATTTCAAAATTCGAAATTCAAACGAAATTTCGAGTATATACAAAATTGATAGACTAGGATTGACAATTAACATGCTCATCCTACATAAAAAATTATGTTCTAGACTCCTAGACAAACAAACACACAGTGGTGACTAGCATAGAAGTCTACCTAAATATCTGTATTATGAAAATCTATAGCTGTCTGAATGTATGTAAAGCAAAAAAAACGGGAGAAACGCAAGAAAACAATTGAACAATTGTGCATGGAAATGAACAAATACAGATATGAGTAGGAACAGGAACGAGGCATGGAGATGTACATACTAATTTGTTGAATAAAATTCACCAAGTTTTTCAAACTCAAAAAGTATCTCTCTGTCTCTCTCTCTCTCTTTCTGTCTTTTTTTGAGAACAAAGTGTTCATTTCCGCTATCACGCTATGCCATGCGTATCAATTCATAAGCATGTTTCCGTTTACGTTTTCCCTATTCCTTTTCTGAGTAGAACTTATGTACGTTTTTTACAATCATTTCTATAGCTGATCCTAGTCCTTAGAACGAAAATACATCATCATATGTACGAATATCGTATTGTACATACGGATTCATTCCACTCATCATTTCCCTATATTATCTTCCTTAAAAACTTAAAACTGACTATAACGACGTCGATTCCCACTGACACTGGAATTATGTAGATCTTGCATAAAAATATACATCAAGTGACAGAAATCCCCGTACAGAGTACAGACTTTGTTAACAGTACCAAAGAGAGAGAGAGGGAGAGAGGCTAAAACAAATTCAGTAAATAGGAAAATAGGAATAGGACGATGAATATGTATGTACTCTATATATGTACACACGCATTTCCCCTCTGACGATGAGTTGAGAACCACCCGCGGATTCTAATGATTTGAGGCTGCACAGGCTCGCAAGGCTCACAGGCCCAGGAAGAAGCGTCTATAAATTTCCTATAGGCTTTTCCCATCCTCTCCTTTAAATGCTAAAAATTCCTGTGTACAACCAGTATGTACACAAATAATTTTGAATCTAAGGATTTGACAAGGCTTCTGGTTTGATGTTGTTAAAACTGGAATAATCCTTCAAAATATTAAAAAATCTGAGAAGCTGAGCTGACTAAAAACGGTAAAGAGTTTTGTATATTGGAAAGTGTAGGATTTGAGAATTTTTAGATGATTTGAAGTTTGTATTTGTTATTTTGTATTTGGGAATTTGGGAATTTGGGATTTGAGGATTTGAGGATTTGAGGATGTGTCGAGTGGACAAAAAATGAAGAAAAAGAGCAGAGCTAATGTATAGACAATTCTAATAAAGTTTTGAGAAGGGGTTTTCCTCACAAGAAAAAAAACGTGTACATTTTTTGCTACGTGTAATTCAAGTTGGAGTTGTTAAAATGACTTTCTTCTTTTACAACTAGAACCGTGTGCACTTGTGTAGAGAGTACAGACTCTACTCTATCTGTGTGTGTATTTTCTATTTGGTATTTGGTTTACGCTAATGTTATGTTTCGCTAATGTTATGTTTCTCTAATGTAAACTCGTACTCGTATGCTCGTTGTCGATCTCAATTTCGGTTCTTGTTCTTGCATGTGTATGTGTATTCGGGTTGGAGTTTTGTGTTTTTTTGGGGGCTAATGGTGAATGGTGGATGGAACGGGATATAAAAAGTGAGAGAAATCGATGAGGGAGTGAGACTTGTGAGACTCAAACTCAAACTCCTCTGTCTGTATAGCTATAGCTGTACTGTGTGGCAGCAAACTGAAAGTTTCATTTTCTCGTTTGGTTTTTGAGTTGAGTTTTCTTATAGTTTCGGGTGAAGAAAACTGTCAGGCAATCATGAGAGCCACTACATTTGTTTTACTTCACATGGAACAAACTCCAACTGTTTAAAAACGTCAGCTTGACTACTTCCAACATGAACATGCGATCACCATCCAATGCCAAACTCCATATACACGAAAAACACACACACACACACAGAGGGAGAGACTAAAGAATCCTCAAAATGAACTTGTGTGTAGAAAAGTAGATTGTAGTTCTTGTTGTAAACACATACAGTCCGAACACATAGACATTTATATCATATATATGTGTATCTAAATCCATACACTCAAACTCGAACTGAAACGGAAAGTACATGGAGAAAAAATCAATCGATCCATTCTGTTGATAAACGGTAATTTGGCACCGTGAGAACAGTTCAGTATCTTACACACAAAGACTCGCTAAACAAAAATTACACACTTCCCTTGCCTCTATTTCTCCCTCCACCTAATTACCAAGGAAAACTAATACTTATGACTCTCCCACTCCTGTTCTCTCTCTTTCTCTCTCTCTCTCGTTCTCTCTGTCAAAAAAACTTTCAACTTTCCTGCTGCTCCGTGTCATTTCCGAACAAATCTTGAAAAAACGACTGGACTAACAAGAAAACCCACGTCACAACTTGCAGTTTAACTTTCCAAAACTATTTATTTGCTTGGCTACTCCAACTCCAACTGAAGGTAATTTCTGTGTGTGGACAGAGTCCGAGTCTGAATCTAAATCTGACCAAATGTATTTCAAGTTTCAGTTTCTCTCTGAAATTGTACCCTGGAATTAACACTAAGAATTCAAAACTAAATGTTTTATTATCCATAGGAAATTCAAAACACAACAAAACAAAGGGAAGTGAAATGAAAATGATTGTTCAGAGTCATGGCCGTTCAAATTCAATTCCAAACAAGGAAGTTTAAATTCCAAGGCACTCTTTGTATGTAATGCTATGCAACATTCATAGTTTTATTGTCTATAGCTGGAGATGGGGTAGTAAAAATCTCGAGGAGAGAAGACAAAAATCTTTTATGGTTTTGCATTCAATTTGAATAAGAGAGAGTTGACGTAAACACATGGCAACAAATTATACAACAATCCCTTTCAATTGATATCGATGGGCTTTGAACTCTTGGCGTAATTCTTCTGTTTATCTTTGCAGTGAATAAGAAAAGAGTTGAGAGCCCTTTTCCTTTATGCTATCGCAGATAGCCTATCTGTAATTGCAATTGCAGGCTTGTTTACATGAATCGGTCCTTTATCTACATACCTCATTCGCCGTCCCTATCCGTCAAAAAAATGTCAAAGACTCGGGTTTTATTGCACTTTTATGGTTTATTATATGACTCTTGAGTAACATGAATACTACACTTTAAATTCAATATCTGTATATCCTCGAAACTCTCATGTCATTTACCATTTCGTGGTTGGCTAAAGGGTTTTTCCATATTTCTGTCCGTCTCTGCTCTTCTTCTTCTGTTTCTTCTCATTCTCTGGTTAGTTGGAGAAATCTAGTTTGAATTACAATTGGTTTCAGTTGTGAGCTGGATTTTCTGATTTCTACACTCTGCTCGATTTAAAAAATTTCTTTGCTAAAGCTCGAAATTCGAGTTCAAATTTTCCGTGAAAATTGTTAAAGAAATGTGTCTATCAAAAAGTGTGTGTTTGTACATCAAAATTTTCATTGTTTTCTACTAGTGTTTAAAATTGATACACGTTACACGTGTAAGTTTGAATGAGTCGGAAATCCATCTGTATCGTATATATACAGTTACAAAAGGATTGGCTATGGTTTTTCAAAATTGTGGATGGGACGAAGACAAAACAGTGATAAATTCAAATATGGCAAGCCAAAGCCATAAGAAAAATTGTCCTCAATTGAATTTCAATATTATTCTGTGATTTGTAAATTGAGAGATTTGGGTACATATTTAAATTAATTCCAAATGGTGTGTGCACAGATGATGACAAATGAAGGCCAGATTCCCCTGACGAACGACCAAAAGTTTTTTGATGGAGTTGATCGTTGATAGAGTTTTGATAGTCAAGGACAAACAAGTGGTGTGTGAGTGTGTGTGTTTTTTTAGTGAATGAAAATACGATGATGAAGAAGGAGAGAAGGAAGAGTCGACCTTTACCTAACTCAACTAGTGATGTAGTTGTGTGTGTGTGTTGTAGTTGTAGTTAAACCTGGAAGTGAGTAAGTGCAAGTGAGTAATAAATAGGGGACATAAACACGTACGCACGTGATACGATAAGGGTCATAAAGAAAGCCCATAATAGGATCATTGCTCTTATAATAGCTCCCATAAAGATGTCATAAGTACGTTTTTTATGTGTGCCTATGTATGTCTGTGTATGTGTCTGTGTAGCTTCTATATACCAACTGTACTCCCAGCTCTTGCTGGAACTAGCCCTGACTATGTCTCCGTAATACCGAGCCTGTACGTATAGTAAAGAAATAATAAAAAGCATACAAGTAAAAACAGCTTGTTCCACCACACACACACACACACGGCCATCGTCTTAAAAGGAGTTTCCTTATTACTCTTTTAGGCTTGGGGAAAAAGGCCCAGTTGAAAATCCTACAATTCTGAACGCCTGCACTTGTAGTTTGTACTTTTGTACCCCTACTCGTTTCTCCAGAACTCCAGATACATCTTGGACTGGGGTTTCATTTTCTCTTGAGTCTGGGGACTTGGTTCCTTTTTCTACATGTACATAAAATATCTGTAGTCGAGTTTCTATCTGGATTTGGATAGTAGAGCGAGAAGTATAGAACAGTGGGACTTTTGTATTTGTATACATGAACATGAGCATGTATATGTAATATCGTATGTATGCATAATCCAGAGCACTATGTACCTCCCGTAAATTGGTTTGGATTGGGTACATAACATACAGAGTAATACAGACTTACAGACACAGGAGGCACACACATACAGGATTTCCTTGAGTTTTCTTGAGATTTCGGGCTCTCGGGTTCTCTCTCTCTCGTTCTCGTTGGGCTATGTCTATGTAGTCGTGCTGCGAGTGAGGATGGCGTTGGTTGGTTTAGGTTAGGAATGTGAATGTGTGGTAATAATGTATGGTAGGTGGGTGTGAGTTTGATCTTAATGTACCCAAACAAACCATAAAGGCAGTCGGAGTGGAGTTATCCAATTCATTTTATTTTATCGGTGGCTGTAAAGGCAATCCTCTCTTCTCTTTCTTTCACTCGTATTATGTACACATAAAGGAAAAAAACCTGTATGTGTGTAACTGAGATCCACACACAAACACAAACACATACATACATACATAAATACATAAATATATATATAGTTGGGCTACACAGTGTAATTTCAGTTTGGTATAGAAAAGACCTTCACCTAGGCTTCAAGGTTTATTGCTGGATGGAACATCTGATCTTAATGGCCGCACTATGCAAATTGCTCACATGAACCAACCAAGAAGTGAAACACTATCATGTTTTTTGCTATATGTACCTACATCTACTCTATGTACATAAGGGAATACGGGAGTGTGTACGTTTCACTTGTATTTACAATCATACGGATTTCTTTATCATTTTACATTTTACTCACTTTTGTAAAGCGTATGCATACCGACAACTTTTCCTCTTCCATTTCCTTCCTTCAGTTTCTACCTACTTTCCTTCAACATGCAATCCCGCATGTACGCAGTCAATTTTTTATTGGGGAATCTGATAAAGACAATTTGAACTCACGTTTCCCCGTCCCATTCGGATTTAATTTAACAACTTGTGAACGATTTTTTCACGGCACACAGTCCAACCTAAATCTAAATCAAATAGGACAAAACACACTACTGACTTTCTCATACTAATGCTATTGTATATGAAAATCATCAGAAGCTACAGCTTTAATTGGTACACTACGTTTAGCAGCATTAGCTGATTAAAGTTAAAAAATGGTTCGATTATTTTATTTTTTTTACTATGGATCGATTCTATAGTTTCTCGGAATAAAATGGATAATGGTTTACTGAGAAGATTACGACGCAAGATTTTGATGGACTCGTTGAAGTGAAGTTCAGAACGAAAGGGTTGATGAAATGAATTTATCAAATCCCCACGTGTTTTTGTCTGAAAGTTTTTTAGTGTTTGTGTGAGTGTGTGAGTGAGTAAAAAAAGAAAATCTGGGAATTAAAATTCAACCTGATGAAAAACTGAGGCAGGAGGATCAGTTGAATTTGAAATGAATTCTTTGACTGTGAACATGTGAGAGTGTGAGATTTCGGAGGGAATTTCTTAGAGACAGACACGGAAGGAGTTTTGATGGTGAAAAGAAATTTGGATGCAAAGTGTTATGTGTATGAGAAAAGATAATGATATAAAGAATGAGACGAACGTTGACTCTGTACAGACGAGTACATACACGGTCGTGGAAAAAAAGAGATGATCATAAGTGCATGAGAGTGCGAGAGAGAGAGAGAGGGAGAGAGAAAGGGTTGAGAGATGAAAAATGAGTCGTAAGAGTTATGTGAAGAATATTTCTCGTACTTCTTCACCGGATATCTTCACTACCAACATTTCACTTTACTTCACTTGATACTTTTCTTCTTCTTCTTCTTCCTCTTCTTCTCAAATTCTACTTCTACACGCTGATACTCTGTGAGTTTGAGTTGAAGTTCCAGTTTTTTTCTCACATTTGCATATGATGAAAAAGGAGAAAACCAACAGTGTAGAAAAATCATTTATTTTCTCTTTCCCTCTTCGCCTTTTGGCCAACTTCCTCTGATGCCATCGTTTTCTCTCTCTCTTCAGTCTTTTCATGTCTTGTATCTTGAACATCCTCACACCCGTCATACACAGCGCTTTTCATTTGCCTTTACTTTTGCCTTTGCCTTGAATTCTTGTATTCCAAAAGCTCAACACCCATCATGTACAAACCATATACATTCGGGGCATGTATGTGGTGGTGTGTGGCTTGAATATGGAGAGTATTCTATTCCGTGTAAAGTATATAGTGATAGTCTGTACAGAAAATTGTGTGGAAGAATAAAAGAATGAAATACAAGGGGAAGTGTCTATCCGTACATTTTTTCACATCATCTGAATTTAAGAAAAATGTAAAGAGAAAATGAGAGAAAGGATAGAAAAAAAGGGTGGGGTTTCGGGTTTTCCAAATGTTATGCAATGATTTTTTTTTCCCTTTTACACATTGTAACTACAGAAAAAAAGAGAATTGTTAGACGAGAAAGAAAGAGTGAAAGAGAGAGAGAGAGAGAGAGAGAGAGAGAGAGAGAAGTAGACGAAATATTGAAACTTATTAAAAAGTTTGCCCCATCAATCTCCCCCTCACTTTCATTATATTGCATTGCATCAACATCCGAGAAAGCTCCTCCGACCACTCAGTCACGAGCGGAAAAAAAATAAGTTTCGGAATTTTTAATATGCATCCAACTCAAAATGACTTGACAGTCCCAGGGATTTTCTTTCCCGTACTGAAAAATTACCCAAACTCTCTCTCTCTCTCTCTCTCTTCATAGCAAAAAAGTTCCCCGTTCTTTTTCTGCCTCGTCTATCTACTTTCTACTCCTTTTCTCCTCCTCCTCCCCCTCCTTTTCCTCATAAATTAAAAAAAACCCAGAGAAAAGAAAAGGAAGGAAAATTACTTTTAGCACTTTATAGAGTGTAGAACCTTCAGATTTAGTCGAGTAAATAATTTAATAAGGGATTTTGAAGGGAATTTCTCATCATTCCATGTTTTCTCCTTGAATATCTGCAATCAAATGTGAATTCACAGTACAGTAAATCTAAATCTTTACAAAAAAAAACTTTCCGATTTTAATAAGGAAACTGTAAATGACTAAATGCATCAACTATGAAGTAAAATAATTTCATGGAGAAAAACAAATAAACAAATCGGTTTTATGTATTTATTGCACACTAGTAAAAGAAATGACGGATGACGTTTTCATATTCAATTTGAACTTTCCATTCATTTCCACAGTGTCTGTCAATTTCAATTTTCAATTTCCAATGTCCCCTTCTTGTTTTGTTATGGAGTTTGTGTCGCTGTGTGTGTGTGTGTAGTTTGTAATTTAATTTGGATCATGTGAGTTAAAACATGAGCGGGGAGTGTGTTTTACATATGAAAAGAATGATTGTACATAGTATGCCCCATGGACACATACTGAATATACAGAAAGAGAGAGAGAGAGAGAGAGTGCGAGAATAGACAGGAGAGAAAGAGAGGGAGAGACAGACAAACATGTGTTGTCCAAAATTCCGGTAGATTTATGCTGGTGAAGAGAGAAGGTAATATAATTAAAGGTGATGCATGGTGTTCGTGGAGTTGATGATGCAAATAGAATGGAATGGATCAAGCGCGGGAATTCGGGAATGAGTTATGGCGAACATTTATCACCTTTTAGCAATGAAATACTCGAGCCGGGCTGCCGCAATCTTTTTAACTTCCATATGATTACTCTGTCCATTCACCAGACTCTCTTGTACAGAACACAAACTACTACTATCTGTACTTACTGTGCAATACGAAGACTTTCTGTCCATATCGTATATCCATTCCCATATTTTGTTTTCCCTTCTTCTTTCTCCTTCTTCTTCCTCCAAACAAAACTCCGTCTCTTTTCCTGTTGTTTTATATGTTACCTATCATTTTTTCTTCCATCAAATATCTCTTGTCATTTTTTACTTACATTTTTTCATCTCCTCATTTCCTTAACAATCTAATTGCGACCTACATTCACGTCATTTGAATAGTGTCTATGTATACACAAAATTCTCCATTTTTCAATTTCATTTTTACTACTAACCAGGACGACGGTTGAAATCTCCTGAAAATTCCATTCAAATAAAATTTCACTGTATAGTCGGCTTTGCAGGTTGGACGTGGAATGTCGATAAAATCAGGGAAAAAAACGTCAATTCACAATCCAACAATGAAAAATGATCATATTCAAACAATTCAGAGTGTGACAGGTCGTTTGTGTTCCTTCCTCGTCCACGAGTTTGAGTTTTAACTGAGAGAGAGGAAAAAAGACGAGGAGAAGGACGGAAAGAGAAGAAGGGAAAAACAAGATGGATAAAAAAAAATGAGAAAAAGGTGGGTGGGAAAGAAAATCAAATGGGGGAAAAAAACATGTTCATATTTCTATAACGTACTTTTATATTATGTACTTATAAGGATTTCCTTCGTATATTCTATATTCCCATTCCTCCGTATTCGTATACATATTGAGTTGGGCTGTTTCTCTTTCTGTATCTTTTTCCATCGAGCTTACAGATGAATATGAATCCAAGTCACATGATAAATGGACTAGAGCAAAAGCAAGTATGTAGGTCTGTGTCTGTTGTCTGTACACAACACACTCCAGCTACATGAAGGAATTGAAGGAGGATTCCTATCTTGTACACATTATACAAATCCGATACCGAATATCTCTCTCAACTTGTAGTTATTATTATTCTTGTTAAGTATTATTATGAATTTTCCTTAAAGACATACGTTATATCGTATGTAAAATATTTTTCTAGTACACGCACAATGGACTCTAGAGCTCCAGCACTAGAGTCTAAGTCTAGAAAGTATAGCAATAACGATGGAGGAATGAAGAAAAAGAGCAAAAGAATGAGAGAGACAAGAAAGGAGGCAGGCAGAGAAGAGCGACGTGAACTCGTTTTGATAATAAGAAAAAAGAACATTTTCTCATCACGATATCTCTGGTCGTTCTCTCTTTCTCTCTCTCTCTCTCTGTAGAACCTCTGCACTACATTGTGAATTGTCTTCTTTTAACAATACCACATCAATTTCTGTGACACAATGGCTTCCAAACTCCAGCTCAAGTGCGTGCATAACATTTTATTACATTATCTCTCCACTCTCTCTCTCTCTCTCTCTCCGTCCGTCATGAAATACATAGAGAAACGTGGTGTGTGTAGAACTGTAGATGTAGGTATATAGAGAGAAAAAGATGGGCAGTCCAAGATGTTATTCTTTTTCTTACTAGAGAGAGAGAGATAGAGAGAGAGGGGGAGGGAGAGAAACGACATGGATTCAAAGAGCGAGCTGGAAGGCACGACATGAGGATGATATGAGATGACGTTCGAATTCAAAATTCAGAATCCAAAATCCAAATCTAATGCGAGAATCACACAATACACATTAGTGACGTTTGTACACATTTCATATGTGTAGTTGTAGTGTAGTGTACAATGAACATGTATGTGGAAATTCAAGGAGGAAAAGACGATTCATTATTTATAGGTTATTAAATAGTCAAGGTATTATATGATATAGGTAAAGAAGATGATGATGAGGAGCTCAAAATCCATGTAAGTATGTACACAAGAAAATACATATTGCAGTATGTGTGTTGTGTGGATGAGGAAAATAGGAAAAGTTGGGGGTTGTGGACATTTTTGTGAGTGTACAGCACTGTATAGATAGGTTTTGTTAGTATATGTAGGAGAGAGAGAGAGAGGAGGATGGACGGAGAGGACATGTTGCGCATGATGTGATTGTGAAGGGTGTCTCTCTCGTCTCTGAGGACAAAAGATTTTTTTCCTCGTTCAAAAGACATGAGATCCCCATGGGGTCTGTCCATTCAAAAATATTCTATATATGATTCTACATTTCTCGATCCTTCACTATCTGCAATGCACACAACCATGGATTTCTCCTCTCTTCTTCTAGTCTCAAAAATCTCTTGGTTATCCCCACTATATGTACCAACTACCGACTTGCAACCACATCAAACCTTTTCCATTTTCTATTATCCAAATCAACCAATCCAATTTTAGGAATCCTCCCGAGTTCAACTCGGATACTTTGTACTTTGTACACAGCCAAAAAATCTGATATGAGATGATATTCGGATTTTTTGGACTAATCCACAGTCAATCACGTTGTTTAGCTATCCATTTCAATTTCATGATCTCAAAACGAATTCTCATTTTTTCCGTCCATGTAAATGAAGGAAAAAATTGTCAGAGTTTAGACTCTGGAGACGGAGACTAAAAGAGATTGTAGGGACTCATTTCAAAAATTTCGAGTAGTTCAAAGAGCTGACTTTAAAATAAATACGGGCAAAAAATGTTGGGGTTGAAAGGTGTTATGGGGATGATAATCGATGGAGATGCTGTTGAACAATGCACATGCCAAAAAGTTTCACATGCACACGGGAAAAGTAATTTAACGAAGTTGTCTACAGTCTACACACAGTAACAGTCAGTCTTCATTTCATTTCATGTAGACAAGAGCCAATCAAAAAGTTAACATAACAATGAACAATGTTCAATACAAAAATCCATCAAGTTTGTTTTTGCTTTTTGCAATGGAGAGAGAATGAGAGATTCAGATATAACGAGGCGAGTCGTTTAGTTGTTGTATGTCCTCATCAAAGTTGTAACTTCATTATTGCAACAACAATCCCCCTGTGGCTCCAACGGAAAATGTCTAAGCAATCAGCAATCTATAACTCATTTAAAGAATCATAAATAAATTACGTTCTCACTCTCTTCATTTCATGCACACATTACACACATTACACACCACACATCGTCAGTCCTCAGTCGTCACCGGTCCTTCTCATCAACGCTCTCGCCTATATTTCCTCCCTGTGTAATATAACAATAACAATAACGATTATACACTCGTTGAACTCGATGCAATTCCAGGGAAGCAGAGAAATATTCATAATTACTCCTCTGAGGATTTTGTCAAATTTGCGGGATTTCCTAGACCTTTTAGAATTTAGACTTGCTGTCCAGATACGAATATTTTGCTTTTGCTCGTTGCAAATGTAATTGTAATAAGGATGCCTATGAATTCCCCTGTATTTCTTTCTAATTGTAGGTATATGTACATGAAAATCATTCCCCAAATTATAATTGAGCTGGAGGAAAATGGAGGAGTGAACATGCTCTGTGAAATCCTTAATGGTCCAAAACATTATGGTTGAAAACAAATAGGAATCTATCAAGTATGAAAACGAGTCTGTGTCTAGTCACTTTATGTTTGGGTTTTACTCTATAGAATATTTAAGTATAGTTTGCATTTCCACGTGGAGCATTTAAGGAATTGTAGTGTAATCATTGGCAGAAAGGAAAACAGGAGCAAACGATGGTCATTTATATCGTATGATTTTTTAATTATGATGGCTGCAACCAGATCCAGATCCAGATCGAGACGCTTCAATAAAAAATACAATATGAGTATTTGTGTGTGCGTTTGTGTTTGTGTTTGTACAGCATGAAAAGAACAGTAGAATAAATGACGTCATTAAATAAAAAATTTATCGTATACATTAGGTATATGAAAAAAATACAAATTAAATGAACATTAAGCATGAAGGGACTCTTCCTTTGTCTTGTATGTTTAGTTGTGTGATGAGATTGCAATGCAATGGGTGGTAGTGGTATTGGGTAATGGGGAATGTAAATTATATTAGTATTATATTAGTATTATATAGTAATACCATGTCATGCCAATGACGATAGCCGGATAGTTAGATTGTAGAGCATTTTCACAAGTGTGTGCAAAGTTTGGTGGTTGGTGGTTGATGGAGGAGAGACAGAGAGAGAAAGAGTTGTTGGATTTTGAATAGTTCTCAAGTGTTAATGACACGATGTTAAATTGTGGGAAGTGTTGTAATGAATGGCAGGTGAAGAGGTTATTGTCATTTCTCAGTCTCCTGGTGAGCCAAAGACTAGAGAATTCCCGCCGCCTGCTTGCCCTCTACAATATGTAATTATTTATGGTTTTTTTCTGCCCTCATACAGTACTCGTATATATATATACTATATACCTAGTTTCCCGTTCTCTTTGATTTTAGTCCATCCCGTATCAAGTCATCCACACACATTTGTGTACTATATCAAATTGATTCCCCGTACTACAAATAATTCAAATACCCACATTTAAATCCACACTCCACACCATAGTTTTTTTAGTCCAACGTTTTGAGGAAGATGTTAAGAATGTGTATTTTTAAAATCTCATCTTTCATTAGAGAAATCAAACTCTCGTCATCGTCAGTGCTCTCGTGACATTCCTTTATTTATTTTCGTATCGAGGATTTTAATGTACAAACTGTATGTAAAAAAATTTCTTGTATGTACAGTCACAGCTAAAATTTGAACTTGAACATTTTAGAATGATGAACATCTAGTCATTCTGTATAGTGGAGTCTATGGAGCATCTGTATTTTATGTATAGGAAAACATGGGAAGGCGTTACACGGGAGATTGAAGACAGAGTGACGGTACGACTGAATTTATGCAAAGCAAAAGCTCATCACAAAAGGACAAACAATACCACCATGCTGAGCGTTCCTAAGCCTTTGATGCTTTTGATCCAACCGAAATACCTGCTTTTTGTTGAATATCTACGAAACGAACTACCATGCCCAATAACAACCAACAACCAACCGTTTTTTCCTCTCTCTCTCTCTCTCTCTTTCCTTCCTCACAATCCTCACACAGACCAGGTACAAAAATTGCCCTTGTACATTTTTTCCTTATTCCCTCTCCTATAAAAATCCAATCCAAAGTATTACGTATACAAAAAAAACCAGTGTCTACATAGTATATACCAATGTATAACTTTTATCAGTGTGTATTTCATCTTCTCATATAACTATAGATAAGTATATTATATTATATGGACAAACCAACAACATCCTCCTGTAGCGTCACCACCGTCTCTCTTTAGATATCCTATGAAATTACCTGGGAAAATGTGTGTAAAGTAAATAGTTGGAGTTATAATAAATGAAGGGAATGTTGGACGTTGACACAAGCGACGACTCACACATTCAATTTCCTACATAATATTTAATAATAGTAGTAAGTAATAATAATGATAGGAAAAGGAATTCTTGTACATACAAATACAAATATCTGTATAACAAGGGAAAATAGAAAATGGGAAAGGGTACGATATGTATGGTAGAGATAGAGAATTTCTCTAGTCTCGTGTTTTGTTTTGTTTGTCACGATCAAATTGATTCACAATGAATGAATTCCTAGACCATGCAATTCCCAATGTTGTCGAATAGAAAAAAAATACGAGTAGTATACAATGGTTTGGTCTTCATTTCATTGGTAAGAGATACCTACCTGGTGTGTTTTTTCCATAGTCCGCACAATGGAGCTCTGTGTGTGTGTGTGGAAAAAAAGAATGGATTTTCGTGAGGACAATTGAAATTTATTCCATGTCGATTCCACTGTGCATATCCTTTAATCCTATATTTTATAATTTATATCCCACATTTTATTCAATGGAAAATGGCATTTACTTGATTTTGATTTCAAATTACTATGCACATTCAGTATACATGCTAATCTGTCCGTTTCCAGAGTTTCCACAAGTATTTGTAGCAAGTGCGGATTACGGATGCGATATGAAAAATATTCATGGAAAATCCAGTGTGTTTCCGCATTCTTCCTTTTCTTTTTATTAGGTACATCAAACTCCGATGAGAGTCATACATTTCATACAAAAAATATTCACTGAGCTAATGCGGGGACAGTCGACATGCAGTCGACAGAGTAAATAGAAATGCAAGAGAATAATCTTGAGGCTTGTGGTATTAAAGGAGAGAGAGAAAGAGAGAGAGAGAGATGAAGAGTCCAAGGGAGAGGAAGGATCTGAAAAAGAAAGGAAAATTCATAGAGATTACGGATTAATGAAAATATCACGAGAATTGTCCCCCAACTTTTTTTTTCTACTTGTAAATATATACTTCTTAGTTCTTAGTTCTTCTTCCTCTTTTTTTTCTTTCGTTTTCTTACGTTTTCTTACTTAATAAATAGAGTGAGGTCAGAGTTGAGAAAAAAATGAATAAACCATGTGGCTTGGTTGCATTAAGGTGTATAAAGTGGAGAAGGATTCATAAAGTATGCAGACTTAGGGAAAGAGCAAAGAGTGAAGTGAAGTAAACTTAAGTAAGGCTCGCTCTGCCTTCCTACTTGCTCCTCTCTCTCTCTCTTTATTTTTTGGGCTTGTCGTCGTCTTCGTCTTCTTCTTTCTTGTCGTTTTAGTTTTCTTGGTCCTCGTCGTCATTTCTTCATAGAGCCTGTACAGTTTCCTCCTCCTATTCCACGTCTTCCTATACATACAAAATAAGAGAGAGCATATACACATGAGTTTGTGGGAGAGAGAGAGAGGGAGAGAGAGAAAAAGAAAGGAATTATTGTGAAGTCTTCAGAGCTGAATGTCATTTTCCATAAAGCCTTATAAATGCGAAGCGTCCAAGGAAATCCTTTTGCAAAGCCTCAGCTCGTCATAAATTTTCTGGCCACGGCATCTGTTTCGTTCCTGGTTACGGATTAGACCGAGCAACCAACCAGCCAGCCAGGGAAAAACAGAGACCCATCCTATATATTTGTATTTGTATGCCTATGTATATTCTCTCCGTGTAGCCTGTAGCCATCACAAACACACTCTCACACACACACACACATACACAAACTACGAAGAGTACAACCAGGAACCAAAAGCAACCCACGTTGTTTTATCACGACACGTTGCCCGCATTCCAAAAGTTCCTATTGCTATCGTTCCATGAATATCGTGTATTTTCTTCCATTTTCCTCTACTTATCTCTCTTTTCCCTCTCACTTTGTCTTTCCCTTTCCCTTCCCAATCTAAAAACAAAAACTCCAACAATAACACAATAATTTTGTAAGCATATGTAAAGAAAAAAAACCCCGCAGTAGGCGAAAGAAACTCATTTGTCACCTCATGAAAAAATATACCTACACAACTTTGTCATTATCACATTCAAAAATATACGTGAGATCTTTTTCCGCGTTAAATCCTAAATCCATCCCATTTTCCCTTGAAGTAAAAAAAGTAAACTCTGTCCTCCAACTTTACAAGTTTAGTAATCAAATCAGAAAGTTTTAGGTTATTTTTTTTTTTGTGTAGAAATAATTAAATAGAGTTTGTGAAGGATTTATCATTGAATTTGTGTATAGCTTGAGGACATTTTGATGGGATAAGGAAATTTGTCATTTCCAATAAGTCGAGGGGATGTGATCTAGGGCTCTTGTTAAGTGTAGGAAATATTAGTAATAGTATTTTGATATTGCATATGAGATATGAGTATGAAAGCCAGAGAGAGAGAGAGAGCGACTGTGTGTGTGTGGGAAAGTTGGGAAGGAAAACGGAAGAAATTGAATTAAGTTCCCCTTAGGTTGGAGAACATCAATTTACGCCTTCATCGGTGAGTATTGGATGGGACACAATAAACAATGGATTAACATGTCAATTACAAGGGGCGTACAGATAAACAAATCGAATCAGACTCGGGAGAAACACGTGTCTAATGATGTGATTTCCTTGTCCTCTACTCCAATTGTAAACACTCAATAAATATTATCCAATCCCGCTCTTCTCTTCCATCTCTCTTCGCTCTCTCTCTCTCTCTCTCTCCTCTCAAATCATCGTGGGGTGTACACATCTACAAATACAATAGCAATTGCAATAGTAAATGTAACTACAGTTTTTTTTTTTTGAATTACACTTTCCCCCCATTACAACTGTCATTACATTAGAAACCACTCGAATCGATTCCACTTTTTATTATTATTTTTTTATACCACATCATTCCCATTAGTTTCCTTACAAATAAATACGTTTTTGTACATGTACATACTTTCACATTTGTAATTTCAATGTCAATGCCAAATGAGTATAGAGAAACTCAATCGGCCATTTGGCAAATGGCAAATACAGATAATTACAATTAGGAGGAAAATTCTAAAATGGTATTTACATTGGTCAAATGAGCATCGAGTAATTTTTTAATTGCAATTTACTCTGAATGTTTGATGAATAAAGGGGACGAAAAACAGTTAAGATTGAAATTCAAATTCAAATTCAAAGAATCGAGTCCTTGTTCAAGGAAATGACTTATGGTTTGTAATTAATTTTGAATTTTTTGAAATTACATTATGGATATGACAGGTGTGCTTGTGATGAAGAGAGAATGAATTCAATTGACTGTACATATATAGATACATATACGATGTGTTTGCAGGGGGGAAATTCAGCCATGATGGAAACTCTTTGCCTTTGGATGTGGAAGAAGCGAGCGACCCACATGGATTCTCATTGGATTCTCCACCATTCTCCACCAACAAACATCCCCAAGACAAAAAAACAGACGGACAGAGAAGGAAAGGTTTTTGAGGAACAAACGGCCCAACTCTCACAACATCCATTACAAATATGTATATATTCGACAGATCTGTAAAATCAACGGACGAACATGCATCCACATCCACATACATAATATAATAATATTTACTTACATACTCGTTATATATGTTATGTTACATTCTCTTTATCATCTGAAATATTGGACACGAACATCCAACAATTTAAATTACAGTTACTCTTTAATCTACAGATAACCGTTTCACTTGTGTCCGAATTCAATTCTCATTTTGAAGTTGTTGTATTTTCCATTTCCCTAAAAACGTTTCCTTGTAATCTCTATATTGCGAAGGTAATTTGATCCAAATGTAAAAAAACACATGAAAGAAAAATGAAATGTTGAGAATCGAAAATAATAGAGGGGTATAAAAATAAAGTTGTTTTGATACTGCTCGAATGTGTTTGAAAATGAAAATGAAGATTTCCTTGTAATCCGGGGGAGTTGGTGATAAGTACTATGGTCCAACTCTCTAAGTCCTTCCTTGTGTATTTATGAAGGAAAAGTCTCTCTGTAATGTTGTAAGCCTGATGCGTAATGTTTTATACATGGATTTTTTTTTTCATTTCTCTCTCTCTCTCTTTCTATTTTCTTTGGCCATTTCTGGTAGGAGATTTTTGAGGAAGAGGAGGAGAAGCGCGGAATTCGGGTGGTCGGTGGTCAGTCATCCAGAAGAGACAAGGAAGAAATGAAAGAACAAGAACATGAGCGAGTCACCGCCCGTTTATCAAAAAACCATAGAAGCGTAATCTAACGTTAAGCTCGCTCCACATCACCAGTGATAAATCAATAGATTGATTTATTCGTTTCCGACCCTTTTTCTCCCTTTTGTTCTTACCATGTTGCATATAAACACAGAAAGAGAGAGAGAGAGAGAAACGCTCATGTCTACTCCTCGTAACTCTCCTCCACACACACACTCACACACACATACAGTGGTCACACAAAAACTTCCATACACACACCATTCTTTCTCTTCTCTGCCATTTGCAATTCGTCTATCCTTCGAGCATGCTTACTTTACATACACGTCTAGTCCCAATCCCAAATACTCGCAAACTTACCCAACTTACAACTCAGAAAACCTTCTTTCTCTCTCTCTCTCTCTTGTATAGCCTCTGGAGATGTTTACAAAATAACACAAGCTTTACCGTTACTCGACTACTCCGCCTTCTCAAGACTCTCTGGATTTGAATCGGAAATCGGAAATTTTCCTCACAAAAAAAAAAATCTAACTCTCTTTCCATTCTCCATTGTTTGCATTTGAGATTGAGACATTTTTCCATTCTTCTCCCTTCTTCCCCACTTTTCTTTTTTGCTTCTATTTGCAACTAAAAAAAATGACTTGACTTTTCAGCACTGAAAGCTCAATTCTTTATATTTTTTACCTTGGCTCTTTGAACTATAATTGGAAACACAAACTATGTAGCTCGAGTCGAATTGTCACTTGAGTCGACTTGCGACTTGAAGATTTCATTTTCCCTCAAGCAATTAAAATCAGTTGTGTATTATGAGAGTTTAGTGATTTAATGAGGGAAACAATGAAAAATGGAATTAATGAGAAAATGATGCCTGGCGGCGAGAGATGGGAGAGATCATAAATAAAGTTGTTCCACCGTCTTGATAGGTCTAAATAAAGAAATTCTATTACAGATTCTTACATCTTACATCTGTACAACATTCCATTGGTCATGGCTCTGTGTGTGTGTGCATGTGTGTGTGTAAAATGTGTGGAAACGAATGGACTATTGAGGATGTTGGATGAAAAGGGGCGAAAGCGAAAATGAAGAGAATGAAAATGCTTTCGGTGTGTGTTAAAAAAGAAATCATGGAGCAGAGAGAGAGAGAGAGAGCGAGCGAGCGAGAGAAAAAACGGAGATTTATGTGCAGCAATGAATCCATGAGAGTAAGACCTCAGACAACATTTAAATTTTTCTGTGATCCATGTTGACCCATCTCTCCATGAATGTGGGTAAAAATTCATTCAACATATTCATGGAGAATGGAGAATTTGTATCCATGGACTTGAATGGTCATAGTTATACAGCAGATAGTTCTTGCATGTATATATGCATGCATGCATGTATGTATGTATGACCACAGTTATGTAAGTCGTTCGACTGTCGTGTACTCAGTTTGTGTGTGTGTGTGTGTGTGTGTGTGAATGTGGTAATATAGAAAAAAGGACACAGAGGAATATGAAGGAATCACACCCACATGGAGATGAATGACTTGGTGTATAGTGTTGGGCGACGATATGAACCCAAGTTAACTCTTTGATGGCCCTCGAGCGAGCAGTCAGCAAGCAGTAAATCTGTCGCGACTATGACCTGAAAATGATTTACGAAGCCAAAACACCGCATGCAGGTTACATAGGGACAGGACACCAGAACAAGCATACCCCAGACTACAAAACCAAAGAATCTCTCTAACAGTCACTCATGGAAAATATCCTGGACCATTCCCTCTTCTTCTTCTTCTTCTTCTTCATCTTATTCTTCATCTTCATCTTGAACATCTTCTGAACCGTCTCCAGAAAAAACATACCTCATTTGCACTTTTCTACAGACTGCAGAACTACAGATATTTATCATGATGTCCCAAACCCAACGAAATCTGCAGATAAAATCCTGTAGAAAGTATACAAATTAGCATAAGATTACAACAAACTGAAACTGACCTACAAACAATTTCTAGGGGATTTCATCAATTTCATCAACTTCGTCAATTTATGCATATTTAATTGAGCCTGCTGTTTGATACTAAATTGGAGGGGGGGATTTGTAAAGGGGAATCTGGGATTATTTTGAGTTGATCTATCTGGATGGAAAGATGAATTGAAAAGAATTGAGATTTTCATAGGTTAGGATTCACACAGAGTATGAATTACGAAAAGAACAAGGACCAGAATAAGGAAGGAAAAGAAAAAGAAAAAGAGCTGTCAGATTCAGAGTTACTTTCCATAGGCAAAAAGGAAAAGGAAAAGAAGGGAAAATCTTATGGAGTGAGAGAACTGGGACTGGGAATTTCGGGTTATAGACTCAAATTGTTATGCTCACAAGAAGAGAAGAAATGAAAGAAGAATAAGAAGAAGGAGAGAGAAACTCCCCTCACGGGTAAATGGTGAAGAAAAAAGTGAGTATTTCTATCTATACGGAGAGAGAGTCGGCAATAGGTGGAAAATAGTTTTCGTTTTTCGCAATGATTTATAAAGCGTTTCCTTTGAACCCCGCACCTTACATTAGTTGAAGTCTGACTCGCCCATTTATTCCGCTTTTGTTCTTGAGCATTTCTCTCTTGATTCTTCTTCTTCTCCCTTCGTCTTCTCCTGCCTTTTACAAGTCTCCACCGTTTCATCTTCGTCTCCGCCAAAAACTTTTCTCTTTTCCTCCTTCAGTCATCCATTCAGTTTCTCCTCTACCTTTTCCCTCTTTTCCCTCTTCTCCGCTCTTTCGTTTCTCTACAAAAGTGAAAAACAATAATTACTCGGAGTTCTGGTAAAAAATTGTTTTCTACTTTTCTCTCTCTCTCTCTCTCTCTCTCTCTCTCTCTCTCTCTCTCTCTCTCTTTCTGACTGTGTTTGTCTGTCGAAGGAACGTCTTGTATGTAGACGACGGACGGAGGACCGCTCAACCGTTTTCTTATATGAGTTTTCTCCTACTCAACACGCCTTTTCACTCTCACCAGCCTTTCACTCAACTCCACAATCTTCAATCCCCACAAAAACTATCTCTTTTTTTTTCTCTCTCTCTCCATTCCATTTTCTCTAGTATTCTCATACACAGACACACAAGTGAAAATCCTCTAACAAAACGAGAGAGAAACCAACAATCTTTACAGAATGTGTCTCAAGTCTTTAGGAATTGAGAACGGACAAAGTATATCTGGAGAAGGGGGGAGGAAATCCATTGTTTTCAAATTCTCTGGTTAGGAATATGTGTGTGTGTGTGTGTGTCGTTTTATATGTGTATGACTATTGGTATTTTTTGAAATTGAGGAGGAATAGATGGATTTAAGTGCAAAGTGAGTCCCATTGCCCATTGCACGCTCTCTCTCTCTCTCTCTCAGAATTGGATTTTATGGTCCGTCATTTGACAACCATGAGAAGACAACCTAAAAACTCAGACTACAACTGGAAAAACTACAAGTAGTCATAGTCATCTGTATTTGGACGAGATTCTTCCATGTATTTGAGTATCTGTACTCCGATGGCGTCAATGTAATGAGACCTCACCACTACTATTCTACTACACCCATTTATCCTTTCACTCTCCAGCCATTAACACAGACTCTTTCCCTCTCTCTTTCTCCTTCCGAAACACACGAAACAAGGCTACAGATAATTGAAAAGTCTCAAGTAAAAATTAAGATGGCTATTATTTGGGCGAGTGAACAGGAGGAGGGAAACAATTTGAGGAAATACAGTTTTCTATTCCATTTCATTGTATTTGTATCGTATGGACACGAAGCAATCCTAGCGTCATTTCAATATCCACAACGTACAATACAAATTGCTTTCTTTGGCATCGTCCCGAATTTTAATCGCTGAAAATTTTGGTACTTCAAACTTCAACTAAAAGTCCAATTGTAATTTTATTTTATTTTATTTTGTATTCCTCATTCCTTATCTGTATTTAGCAAAATAAAATCCAAAATGTAATGCCGTATCAAGAGATTAATTTGAAGAAAAGCGTTTTCGTACATAAATAATCAAATATCCCAAATTCATATATGGATTTCAATTTACTTCATGACATGTACGAAGAAAAAGGAGTGACGCAAAATCCATTTGCAGAATACATAAAAAAACAAGTATGAGCAAACACTTTTAAAAATCAATTGCACACAATACACACATGAGTATGAAAAGGAGAAAGAGAGAGAGAGTGTGTGTGTCTGTGTCAAATTGAGGCGCAACCAGTTTTGTGCTTGTCAGACAGTCAAAGTCAAACCGTGTAAGTTATTTTTGTATCTACAGATGAAAAATTGAAAAGTTGGTTCAGGACATTTGAGACTGAAAAACTCAAGGAAAAAGTGAGAACTTACGGAGAGAGGGAAAGAGAGAGAGAGAGAGAGAGGAGAGAAAATGGATACACAAAGGAGATGGAGATGTTGTAATGGGATGCAAAAGCATATAACGACATCTCTTGTCGTTATATGTATTTGTCGTTATAAATGTATTCTTTAAAAAATACACACATGGATACGGAAACCGGAAAAAAGTGATGGGAGAGTATTTTGAGACGTGAGAAGATGAGACAAGGATATTGGGACATTGGCATTGCGTAGAGTGTGTATTGATATTGACGGTTGAGTGTCAGTGGCAGACAACCGAGGACAAATGCTCTGCCCAAATACAAATACAGAGAGAGAGAGAGAGAAAGAGATAGTAAATGTATATTCAATTCTACTGTCCTCTCAACTCTTTTTCCAGGACCTTTTGTCCATTGCAGACTTCAGAGAGAGAGAGAGCTTTGGAATTTGAATCCAATATCGAATATCCAATGCAAATACAGATATACATATACAAAATAAAGAACTATTTACTAGATATTTACATTTCCACACTTTTATTTCTCATTTCCCAATCTTCAATATTTACTCAACCGTTTCAGTTAAGGAATGAAGGGACAAGGGGAAAAGAGCGGTTGGACGACTCCATGTCAATTGACAATGGGCCTTCAGTAGTATACTATATATGTACAAGTTAAAATCCGTTACTCCATACGCTTCACATAAATTGAATACAAACAAATGAATAGACAAGGATTTGTAGACGACGACTGAAAAAAAAAAATGTGTTCAAGTCCCAAGTCCCAAAGCTTCAGGTCCGGACATATTTTTTTCGCTTTTTTCTCTCGTGTTCCAAATCGTATATGTGTGGTCATCAGATGTTTCTGCTCAACTGACTCAATTATCATGTTCATTGTACAATCCACATTCTACAAGTACATTAGAACTTGTTGTACCACGGAGAGAACTCGGACATTTTCCGCAAACATAGACTTTTTCCAGGAATCATTTTGTGACTTTGATTTGATTGAACTTTATGAGAAGTCCATATAGACCAAAGTCTTTGATTCCTCAGTGGGTTTTTTTTCTCGTATTCTTCTAACAATAAGTAAACAGTCGTAAGTAAGCCATTTCTAAGTTTATTGGAGGGTTCATTTCATGGTCATGCCACACTCTCTCCTTCTCATCCAATATATACAAATCATATTCGTGTCTCAATCATTGAAAAATTTCCTAAATGTGTTCCACTCACAAACCATTGTTTCCCCCAACAGTCACGATCTACAAATTGTTTCTCCTGTTTTTTTACCATAATTAGTGTGCAGAGGAGAGTGTTTTTTTTTTGTGCTTTTCGTTTTTCCGCCTGAGAAATGTGAACTACGAATTACGAATTAGGAATGACAATGACGGCATGATTGAATATCAGAAGAGACAAGAGAGGGGGGAGGAATTGAAACGCAATATGGGTAAAGAAAGTAGTCAAGATGAGTTGAAATGAAGGAAAGAATTTTATTTCATTTTATAGTGAAGTAGAAAAAATCCCTAGATGTTTTGTATTTTTTTCGTCTTTCATTTTCTCGAGACTGTACAGATTGTACGGCAGTTGTATTGCAAATGCCAATGCTCAGCTTCAGAAACAGCAACATTGCCACGGCATCAAGTAAGACTCGACAAAGTAAGTAACACGATTCTTTCTTGTGGGTTTTGTTTTCTTCACGCTTTATACGATTAGTCGAGCATTTAAGTTGTTGGGTTTCGAGTGAGCTTTTCCATCGCTCTCTCTCTCTCTCTCTCGATCTTTCTCGTTTTCTCAAGAAATCCAAGTCAAAATTTGAAATTACAGTAATGCAATGCAACGTAGAGCAATGCAATGCCACTATCCATGGATATTACTTGAGCTGGAGATGTATAGCGTGAGATTAATCTCTCAAGTCTTTATGCTTTACTATATGGGATCTCGAGTTTTTTTCTCATATGGACATTTGATCCCTTTTTCTACTCTCTTTCTCTTTCTCTCTCACTCACTCTGTCTCTGGTTCATTCTCCATAGAGTTTCGCTTCTTTTCCCTTCTAATTCTGCTTCAAAGATCTTTTGATTTCTTCTTCTACTCTCCATTTTCTTTCTCTTGGCTTTTGTGGGTTTAGATTTCCTGGTGGTTTCAAATCTCTTGCATTTCATCCATTTGCCAATCCATCATTGTCCATGGCAAACAAAACAAGGAGCCTCAAAAACAATTATGGTGAGTCGTGGTAAATTGTGAATTACGACGCCACAACCCCAAGTCTACTGTTACAACTCGTTACGTTACTAATCTCCGTCGTCTTCACGGGCAAAAAAAATAAAAAAAACGTCAAACTCAGACTCTTTGGAGTTCTCTTGCATTTCTAATGTATATAGATATTTCTAAACAAAAAGATCAGTATGGTCATGGTCGGCAACAGTTTGGACTCGATGTATCGTCCTCAGTTTGTTTTTGTTTTTTTTTTTTTGTTTTTTTTTTTCGCAATTGAAACATATTTAACCGTTCTTGTTTTTTTGTGTTGTGTTGTACTGAAATCCAAATTTGAACTCATGACCGACATTATATTTCGATCAAAATGCGCTCACAACGAAGAAGAAAATTTTTTCTGCTAATTTTATTACTGGATATGAGTTGAAAATGTAAACGAGAGCTCATGTGGATTCCTCCAGAGTTTGATTCTCTTTGACTCTGACATTCGTGGAATACTTTCCATGTCTCATACTTTTGGTTGAGAGTTGAAGAGAGAGAGAGGCGTGACATTAATTTACTATGCACGGAGACGAGGGGAGGTAGAGATAGATAGAGATAGGGAGGAGATGGCAATTGCAGAGAGTCGATGGTGATGTTGATGCATCTCATTCTCATATTAATGTTGATGCCATGACCCATGGAGGCTCCTTGCTGTCTGTCAGTCTCATCTCATCCCATGAAATGAAACGAGCAACTACTCTTCCCCCATTCCCTCCGTTTTCTTCTTCTTCTTCTGCTTCTTCTTCTTCTACTTCTCTTCAACTTGTATGCTTTGACTTGAACTTTCCCTTCTCCTTTTCCTGCTCCACTGACTACGGACTCCTCAAAACTACAAACACACACACAAACTCTCTCACTCTCTACATCCCCGGACTTTCTCTCTCTTTCCTTCTCTTCGTGGTACAAAATTGAAATTCAGCCAAGCACCTTCAAATTATCAAACTCCAAGTCAAGGAAAAATTCATAAATTATTCAAGACGGGAGGAAACAAATTTTGTATGCATGCATGTAAAATATTCTTCTCGACTAGTAGTACTCTGTCCGCACACACAAAAAAATGTGAGAGAAGGATCCGAGAATCGGCATTCAAAAAAAGTATTCTATGAAAATATTTCTAAAAAAAAAAAAAACTTTAACTTTACTTATTTACACAGTTTTTAGGAATTTTAATCCAACCAAAATACGGATACTCATATTCATATGCATGTGGTGACTGCAATGTGTGGAGAAAGTCAAATGAGATATCAAATATCCTTTCCACGCTTTCAACTGTTTTCAACTGTGAATGACTTTCTCCGTGCTGGATCCAACGTGAATTAAAAGTGATCAATGTCTGTTGAGCATTGTTCAGTCTATCTGTGGAATCTGCGGTTTGGTTTGGATCTACCTTTTTATTTCTCCTCGTATGAATATTTCATCAATGAAGATTAATGGAAGTTGCGCTGTGGTTGAGTTGAAACACTCATTGTATGATGGATACATTTACACACAAATCATGCGTATATTGTATTTTATGTATCGTACATTGATAAAAAGTTGATATTTTTCATATGCAAACTCGTGTACACACCAACTCTCCAATTATCCATATGAGATTTCACCTTAGAAATCCCACCTTTTCATCTTCCTCGATGTAAACTTTTTTCATTCTGAGTGTCTTTTCAAGGAAAATGTTTTTTTTTTGAGGGGCCACAATGAGTTTTCTTGGTGTCGTCTCAGCGTGTGCTCAGGCCGGCTTTTAGATTTTCAGTTTGCTCAAGATGTTCCATACGATTAATCTCCGTTTGCTCCCCATTTTCTCCATGCGACTTTCTTTGCTCTCCCTGAAACTTTTCAAACACACACACACACACAGTGGGGAGAGATGGGAAAGGAAAGGGGTAGGAATATAAACTGATATTAATAATAATAATAATGCTATGAGCAATGAGCTATGTGTACATACCTTGTCCTTATCCCCTTGATATTGTGTGACCAGACTCTCTGAATGTGGTGTAGTGTGGATATTCCTAAATGCGGATACGAATTCTTCTACAGATATTCCATCTCTTATCTTTTATGATGGTGGGACTTAAAAGATTTGATTTATCTACATAATATCACTTGGATTAAGACGTATGCTTGAGTGGGGGAGGGCTTAGTGGGGAATAAAGTGAGAGACCTCCTCACATTCTCTTATTATTATGTATAGGAAAGCAGTAGCTTGAGCTGGAGCTGGAGCTGGAACCTCCTCTCCTTCCTTTGGCTACATTTCACTTTGTCCCCTTTTATTTTCATTAGTCAAAGAGAAACATTTGCGTATACGCGCCCTTCAAATTTACTCTAATTTAACTTCGTTTACGTTCCCACTCACGGAGAACGTCTCAGTACTTTCTCCCTATATCTCTTACTTTTCCTTACAGGGATATTTAGTTCAGCTTGTGCAGAGCAAGAGAGAGAGAGAGAGAGAAAGCTTAATGCAGCATCCCGCCTTTGTTCATTCATTAGATAATTGGAGTATTGCATTCAGGGAATCTCTCCTTAGATTTCCTTTAGATGTCTGCAGACTTTTCGAGAGATTTTGCAGGAATTACAGATATCTGTACATGCAAGTTTGGCAGTGCACAAATTCCTAATTCATCCCATAAATATTTGCAATGAGAGTACTTTCAATTTCACATTTCAACCCTTTCCGCCCAACTCCGACGACTTTCTAAATGTCTACTAAAAAATTCAACGGGAAATTTCATCTCATTTCTTCCAAATTGTAGTATGTACTTTGAGCATGATAGAAGACGCAACTTTGTTAGGACGGGTTGGTTCGTATCATCATGTAATTTCCTTGAATGCACCACTGGTATTTTCTATGGAAAGTTCCCCTCCCTTACACGCACATGAATCATGAATGATAAAAGACGGAAGTCTGAATCTGAAAAACCCTCTAATAAATAATGTGATACTTTTTTCTTGTGATTTTTTGTTGGAAATCTGCAGAGAAATGTTTTAAAAATTCTAAACGTACGGGATGTTTAAATTGTTTTCACTTTGGTCAGATTCAAATATGTAGAAAATGGGTAAATGGAATATGTACTTATGTGAACAACCTGTGCAATACGATATGTATCTATGGTACGTGTGTTTGCATTTGTGTGTGTGGAAGATGGAAGAAGGGAAATTATGATGAGCCTGAGGGTGAGTTCATTTGCCACGTGTGTGTGTGTGTGTGTGTGTGTGTGTGTGTGTGTGTGTGTGTTTGTGTGTTTGTGTGTTTGCGTGATTGCATATGCATCTCTCATAGGACATTTCCTTTTTGGGTTTTCCTTCATGGTGATGTTGTTGCTACGTCTCCTCCTTTCACCGCGTTACTATTGTGAGTTGGGTAACACACGGGGAAAGAGGGAGAAGAAAGAGAGAGAGAGAGAGGGAGAAAGAGCGATGAGATGAGAGTTGGTTTGCCGATGTCGATGAAAATGAAAATCCACCCACTTATGATGAGATTATTTTAGTTAGACTTTCCAAACTCCTTCCGCTCTTCCTCGTCGACTCACTTCCATGTATATTTTAATAAGGAATGGATGGATGAATGAAGGCATCAAGTATGCAAGTTGATCAAATCTTGTAGTTTTACTTTTGAACAGTTTCCCTGTTCGTTGTGAGGCTGGCTTCTCATGGTGAAAATGGAAGTGGAAGTGGAACTACAAGTGTTGTTGTTGTTGTTGTTGTTGTTGGGTCTATCTGCATTGTGTCCGTTTGTCTTGTCTGCCATACAGATACAGATATATCCATGTGTGTGTTTGTTTTCGGATGAGAATTTCATATTATTATTATAATAAGAGTGAGAAATGATTGGAAATTGTCCAAGTCCAAAGGGTACGTTTCATGTAGTGTGCATAGATGCATACTGCATTGATGTCTCTACACAAATTACTCGTTACTCCTTGCTCTATAATATCTGTAGAGAACTCCTGTATGTTTGGCTGGATTTGAATATTTGTTCTACGTTATGTTACGCTCTTCTGCTGCCTTGCAATTATTACTGATGATGTTGTAGTTGTTGTAGTTGTTGTTGTTGTTGTTGTGGGTTGCTTCTGAGAAAGAAAACAAACTAAAAACTTGTTTAATACTCTCTCCCTCAATTCCTTTCCTCTTTTCCTCTTTTATCTTCCATCGTCTCCAATTCTAACTTAAATAATAATTACTTATTGGAATTGAGTTTCTCTCTTTTCTCTCTCTCTCTCCACTTTCTTTATTATCAACTTGATGAGATGAGTCTAGAACCCAAAAACAAATTCAAATTATCCTCAAAAACTAAATGTATTATAAAGTTATAAACTATGAGGATGTTGGGCTCCCTCATTCTTCTTCTTCTTCTTCTTCTCCTTCTTCCATGTTTGTTTGTAAACAAGCACAAGCGGATTCCCATCTCATGTACAAGAAATCCCAACAAACTTATTTCCATCTCTCATTCCAGTTTATCTGCATGTTCTTAATGTCCGTAGGATGAGGATGTGGATGAGGATGAAGACGAGAATGAGAGTGAGAAAGGAAATAGGGAAATATTATAATTACAAAGTGTACACGTTCTATACCTACGTGTGTTTTGGGCTTTGTAATTGTGGTAAATGCTCACCACACTTCACAGTTTGATTCGGGCGAAATTTTCTCCTCTCTGCATGTGCATATATAATATATATGTATACTCTCCAGTTTATCATGCAAGTATGAAGTATTTGTAGAGATACCTCGGAATTCCAACTGTATATTATCCCGGGTTCTCGTAGGCATCTTTTAATACGTGGTTTGCTATTTCCCACCATTTTCATATGCATTCACATGTAGATTGGGGGAAAATAAAGTACTGCACTCGGATCTCTTGAGTGAAATGTCCATTGTAAATAGCGTGGGGTTGTATTTTCCCAGTTTACTATATCAAATCCAAGACGGGACTGCATAAAGCTTAAGTATATTTTTCTTCCAGCCATAAATCACCTCGTTCTCAGTTCCGCTTTCTCGTTTTCTTTTCCTTCTTTCTCTCTTTCTCCTTCACTTTCACTTTAACTTTCCCTTTGCCGAGTCAATTCGGAATGGGGATGAACTGGAGATTCCGGCACTGGGGTCTCTCCAGTGTCATCTCTCAATTTGCGAGTGAATATCCCAGCTTTTAACTTCCCATTCATAAGGAAGGAATCGTGGCAATAAAACGAGAGGGAAGGGAAAGCAAAGGATCGCGCGCGTACGGCTTCTCAACTTCTTATACTTAATAAACCGATGACGGCGTGTGAGGACATTTTGCATGCATGTGGCTTCAAATTGTAAGGACAAAGCATCAATTAAATTACCAATAATAAGACTTGAATGAATAAGATAAGAAACGATGATATGAATCAGGAGGATTGGAAATGATTTGAGAAAATCAGGGTGGCTTTTACACTGTTGACGGAAATACGCTGTAGACTAATTAAATGTGATAAATTATATGAGAGAGTGTGATTTAATGTTAAAGGGATACTCAAGCTGAGGAGCTTATTATACAGAGATAGACTGGAGGACTGGAGAAGACAAGTTGAATTCGAATTCAAATATCTGAATGAAATAAGGCGAGAAGGGGAAAGAGACTTTTGAGAGTGGGATTTGGGGGACGAGAAAGGACGGCGTATTAAGAGAAATGACAACAACTTATAGTTCCTGCTGGGGATTACGGCATAAATGACAAAGGACAAGTCTGGACTGACTACTCCAAACTCAAATGGAAACCAAAGCGAAAATGACAATAGAAAATGTCATTGGAAATCCACTAGGGAAAGCACCTTTCCGCCTTTCTACATTCCTTTCCATTTCCATTTCCATTTCTTTCTTCTCACAACACACAACAGTCTCAACTGCCTCGTCCCTCCCCGCCTCTCATGTTAGCTCAGCTTTATTTCGTTTGTTCTACTATGTACTTTCCTCTCCACTGTCTCACAGTTTCTCTCTATTTACAATGATGAATTGCATTTGGGCGAGACAAAATAATACATTTTGCATGATCCCATTGTTCACATTACCCGAGTTCAATTGTTTTCTAACAATCCTAATCGCGTCAAACACACATTTAAATACTACTCCACCAAGAGAAATAGTGTGCAATTCCTTTTCTCTTTTCATCCAAAATATCCATCTCTCTCTCTTTCTTTCTTTCTTTCTCTCTCTCTTCATCTCTTTCATATTTATTATTTAGTTACTTCAATATATAATGTGAAAGAGAAATTCTGCCCAGAGTGTTTCTGATTTTTTCTTCTTCTTCGTCTTCTTTATTCTCCTCCTCCTCCACCGTTTTCATACTCTTTTGTTGTATTTATCCGGGGCTATGGAAACTCAAGACTTTTTCTCTTTCATTGTCAGTTGTGTATTTCTACTGCTACTGTTTGTATTCATATACATTTTCTCCCTCTCTCTCTCTCTGGATTTTTTGGGGAAAGCAGGAGGAACAGCAGGAGGAATCCAAGTGTAGAAAGTACATTACTGTGTGTGTGAGAAAGTCGTCCCATGTCTGTTATGATATTGCTGTCAGTTAATCCGTTTGCTTTCCTTTCTTCCTTCCCTTTTCTCATGCACGTGGATACTAATGTGTCTGTGTGTGTGGGTGTGTGTGTGTATTGCTGGAAGGTAGAAGAGGAGTGGAAAGGGAGAACGAGGCGGAACGACATGAGGCATAATAATATTTCACACTTCAGAGAAGGAGAATTGAATTCAATTTATGATTCCCCATGGCGAGTGACTGACTGAAAAAGAGCCAAGTTAAGTCATCGCCTTTCATTCCACTGTCGTCGTCCTTTGTGTATATATATACATATATATACATATATATGGACTATGCTTGTTGGCATATTCTCGTTCCTACTTCACTTTGTCCACTCAGTCAGCTCGTTCTTTTCCTTCTCCTTCTCTTCAAATAGAAATAGAGTTGCTTGTATATTGCTCGTTGAAAATCCATGTGGTGTGATTTCACTTGACTCATGTTGTCCAACCGTCGGAATCATTTCACACGTCGTGCAAAGGGACATTTCTTTACATTTCAATTACATTCACCATTTCAAATTCACAGCCTTGAGTAAAACAAGAGAAATTTGCAGATTTCCCCCGGTTTGTTTTTTGAGAAATTTCAAATTTATGATGACTGCACACACATGTCAAAAAATCTAAGGAAGGAATTCAATTGAATGGGAAATGGCGCGCACTCTTGGTGTAAATGGTAAAGGGTAAAAATATAGAAATAAAAGGAAAACTATAAAGAGCTGGCTGGAAAGAATAAAATAATATTCACGATGAAATGAAATGAGTGTGTGCGAGTGTGAGAGTGAGTGAGTGAGTGTGTGAGCTTTGACGTTGGAAATGCTCGGCTTCTTTCCACTCCTTCAAAGTCTAGAGCGCCGAGAGGGAAAAAAAGAAGGGAAAAAGATTTCCTTCTTGTCATTTTGATTCAACATTCAAAGAGTTGAGAAGTTGAGAAATTCTTTTCATCTTGTTGATCATTTTCGTTGAACATGCATTTTGGTACGGATTTTCTTTTTTCCCTCCCGCCTCCACAGACAAAAAAAAAGGAGAAAAAAATGATGGCTCAAATCTCTCACATGCTTCGAATCCCTTGAATTTGAACAATTAAAATATGTATAGTAAGCCTCGGTTTTTCTTTTCTCCTTTTGGTTTTGTTGTAACTGTGGTTTTTTTGTATGAATATATGACGGAAGGGAGGCTTTTCCAAATCCTTAGTGTGAATTTAATTATGAGAGAAGACAAGAGGAGAAATTACATTCTCTTTTCTCCTTCTTCTATTCAATGCTCGATGTCCTTATGGCCTTGAGATTATTGTTACGATTACGATTACTGCAGTCTCTGTTTGGAGTCAACGACGATAGTTGAACTATGGAAGATCCAGATGAAGTATAAAGTACAACCAAAACGGAAATATCCAATTGTAAAAGCACGTGAAGAAAAAAAAACCAAAAATCGTAACGATCGTACATTTGGTACTTTTTATAATTTATTGGATAATTTATTGTCACATCCACAGATATATAAAACATAGGCGTAAATAAAATAGCATATACATCTCTCTGAAGGCGTTGATTACACGTGCACATGATATTGATATTAATATTGTACATCCATCCAATAAATGATGGAGAGAGTGCGAGAGAGAGCGGACATTTATAAATATAATGTATGAGTTTGGAACTGGGACTCAAATTCGACTCTCCAAACAGATAGAGATAGAGAAAAGGAGAGCGAGAGAGAGAGACATAGAAAGTGTAAGGGAAAGAGTGGAGAAAGTATTTGTGGAAACGAAAGAAAGGGAAAAGAGAGAGAGAGGAGAGAGAGAAAAAAGAGACATGAGAGTAAATGTGCTGGGAGGTTTCTTTTCTTTGGACCAAGTCACTTCCATTATGGTTCTCTTTCCCTTCCTTTCATCTCGCCATCTGATTTCCTTTCATTATTCTTCCAGTCATCTATCAATTCATCTATCTATAGATGTGTGTCTGTCTCTCTGCCTCTTTCTCTCTCTCTCTCTCTCTCTCTCTCTCTATTTCCTATACAGCTCAAACTCAAGCCAACCTTTCTCTCTTTCTCTACTAATAACGAACCCAACTTAAAAGCGAGAGACTTCCAGGCTCGACTCGAACGAACCATCAGAAATTGGATCGCTCTCTCTCTCTCTTTCTCTCTCTTTCTTGCGTCTTTTCATCTCCCACCCAGCTCTCATATCTTTCAATTCTCAATCCCCCAATTCTCAATTCCCCCGTCGTCCCCTTCATCACATGCTAAATCCTGATAAATAATAATAAATATTTCAAAACGGAATAAAAAAAAAAGAGAGAAAGTCTCATCTCCACAAGGCACAATGCTCTAAATTGTCTTTACAAGCTCATCAACTTGTAAGACTTTTTCTCTCTCTCTTCTCTTTTCCTAATTATCCCAGATATCTAACCAATTATCCGAATTACGAATTATCCGTCCTGATCGTACACCAAATCCAAGCCTGGCAAGGAATTAAATTACGTCTTGTTATTTCTCACTCATTATTTTTAAGAGTTTTCTCTCCATGACCAACAGAATTTGAAATTTAAATAAGTACAGATGAACTTAAAAGTCCGTTTACCAACTTTTACCTTTTACCTAACAACAGTTAACTGTCGCAAAGGAGAAGAGTATTATTAAGTATGTTAAATTTTAATGGAATCTTCAGTCTAGAGAATCTACCAAACACACTGTGGGCTATTTTCCAGGAAGGAGAACGTAAAAGTAAAAATGAAAGTATCGAGAGAGAGAGAGAGAGAGAGAGAGAGAGAGAGAGAGAGAGAGAGAGAGAGAGAGAGAGAG
>JAIUND010000360.1:0-77704 GCA_034699125.1 Gisinianus flammeolus | reverse complement strand
AGAATTAGTATTTCTCCGAATTTGAATTCGTCATAATTTTTCACCGGTGAATCGCTGAAGGGCGAAAAACACTGTAATAACTAGTCAAAACACCGAATTCGGGTCCCAGAATTAGTATTTCTCCGAATTTGAATTCGTCATAATTTTTCACCGGTGAATCGCTGAAGGGCGAAAAACACTGTAACAACTAGTCAAAACACCGAATTCGGGCTTATCAAATTCTGATTTTGGATTCGCATTCCCCATGCTTGTTTACCCCGGCAACCCCAAAACCCCAACTTTAATATTTCTAGTTGAAGATAACCCTGAAATTTGAAAATTCGGATTTTTCAAATTCTGATTTCAGATTCGGATTCCTCTTATTTTGTACCCCTAAAACCAAAAAACAACACTCAAAATGATAAAATATAGAGAAAACCCCGAAATTCCCGAATTCGGAATAAAAATTTGGATTTTTTAAATTCTGAATTTGCATTACGATTCCTCGTTACCCCAGAACCCAAAAAACAACGAATTAAATTATACAAGATGAAGAAAACCCCAAAATTTCCAAATTCGGAGAGTTAGAATTCGGATTTTTTAAATTCTGAAGTCGGTTTCGGATTCCTCATATTTTTTTACCTTGGTAGGATCAAAGTCAATGGTGGGGATATGCATTTAAATTCGTATGTATCGATTTTTTTATTGAAAAAAAAATTGCCTTAAAGGTATTAATGTCGAATAAAAGAAGGCATCCATCAAAAAGGCAGTTGAATTATTCCACAAGGGCTTTTGCCCATGTCTCCGCGTATAAACAAACTGAAGTGTAGGATTCTCCAGCAATTGGTCACAAATCAATTCGTCACAATGATGAATTATCATATTATCACAAATTGGTTACAAATTCAAAATTAGTACAATAATTTCCCAATTAAAATATAGTAGTTTAAGTAGTTTCAGTTTAATTTATGAATTATTGTCTCATCCTAATTAATGTATTAAGGTTGTATTAGTATTACTAATGGGGTTGCCTTATGTAATTACATATACACATTTTCTCCATAGCTATAACACTGAACTGAATACAATGTACAGTTACACAGAAAATTACTTGCTTTATTATTATACACAATTAAAATGTCTTTAGGGGCGTGTCGCAAAGTGACTCCTCAGTTTTCGGCCCTTTTCGACCCCCCCCCCCTAGACCACCAGCACGTCCTCAGTGACTGGACTCCCCCCCCCCTCATGTCCTTTCACGTCCTCAGGAGCTCGACCCCCTCCCCCCTAATTTGAGGAGAAACGTCCTAACCTAACCTAACCAAAATAATCTACCTCCTCACAGACAAAATATCGATGACAGAATTCTCCGTGATAGCCAAAACTCGTAATAGCAAAATACCCGTCATAGGAAATCATCGTGATACACCTATCCGTGATAGATTTTCCCCTCTCGTGATAGAAATATCCGTGATATTCTATCACGGATGTTTTCCCCGTGATAGGTTTTAGCAACACCCTGAAAATGCCGAGCAAGGACAGAGCGAAAACCCACTATACGTACTGTGGATTGCAATGTAATCATGACACCTACTTACTTATATAAATATTTTAATTGGGAAATTATTTATTGTACTAATTTTGTATTTGTAACCAATTTATGATATGGTAATTCGTCATTGTGACGAATTGTCAAGTGACGAATTGCTCTTGTGACCAATTGTTAAAGTGACCAATTGCTAGAATACCGAAATTTAGAACAAACGCGAAATCTTTGTTTTTATTCATATAATTTTGTAGTGATTTTCTCAAAATGATGATGGAATGTGAAATGCCCGACCGGCCAGCGTCGGGTGTTGTAGGGGATAATAGTATTTCAATTCAACAAGAATCTATTGAAAATAAGAATGAACAGAATGTAGCAGAGAAGCTTGAAGATCGTTTTAATAAGGTAAGCATGTGTAAATGAATGAGCATAATTATGAATAAGGTGTATTCACTCAAACAATGTGTATATTGTTATCTTAGTAATATTATGTAATAATACTGTTCATCCGTTTCAGCTCAAACTAATAGCTGTCAAGTTGAAAAAACGAGTTGCTGAGCAAGCAGAGGAAATAAATAATTTGGAGCAAGCCAAAACTCGGCTAACAGAGAAGACCCAAACTGCATTGAGAATTCAACAAGAATTTGACATTGCTCAAGATGAAATTGAAAGGCTCAAGAAATCGGAAAAAGATCTTAAGTAATAGTGCCAAAGAATTATTATTATTTAGTATGATTAGACGCACACGTATATAGTCTAATATTATTAACTAAAACTATTTAATTAATCAATATTTGATTTATTCCGATATTTAGTAAAGATCTCAAATCAGCTTTAGATGCCCATGTCAAATTGAAGGAAGCGGATTTTGAAAAGTCTAGTCAAATTCAGGTGAAAATTTAGAAAATTATCTCATGTTTAACCTACTTTCGTAATTACAAACTCTATATATCCGTAAGTAAAGAAATACTTATTGCATTGCATTTTTCTTGTGCGTTGTTTTAGAATTTGACCGCTTCCAACAAAATGCTCAAGGAGAAAGTAGATAGAGCCGACAAATTTGAAGAAGAACTTACAATATGGAAATCTCGCTCCATGGAACTTGACAATGAACTTAAAAATGTTAAGCAGAATGAAAAGGAAGCTTTGCAGGTACTTTTTTCTATCCTTTCTTTGTTAATATCGTATTGTCGCATTAGACATAAATATATATTTACTGTGTATATATTTTTTTGGAATAGGACAAGAGACAGACGACAATGCTTTCCCTGGAAATAACAGACTACGAAAAGAAACTTCATAGTGCAAGTGACCTGATAGAAAATTCTAAGGCAGAAGCTCAAGCTCAGTTGGCACAAATTGAACGACATGAAGGAACCATAAAGAAATTGGAAGAAAAAGTTGATTCCCTTCAAGCTGATATTGAGCAGCTATCTAGTATTAAAGAAAATTTGCAGGTATATACAAGCAAGTAATATGAATTTCACATTTACAATGAATGAAATACTTATTGTTCCTCTCTTGATCTTGATAATAATAGTTTTCTTTCAATTTCGGATAGACTGATGTACAACGGAAAGCAGAGAAAATCACATTCTTACAAGGAGAAGTGTCTTCAGTGACTGACAAGTTTCAAGAAAAAAAGTCTGAAATTTTGCAGTTACAAACAGAATATGAAACTTGTAAGCTAAATTTTGCATGCGAGTCAAAATCCATGGTCGAAAAAACTTCCATGCTTCAAAAACATGTCACAGTTTTAGAGCACAAGGTACATAAGAACAAAAACATATTGATTTTCATCCATTTAAGTTTTAAAAGTTATTTGAATATCATATTTACTTTATTACTTTTTTTAATATGAAATTATTACAGATTTCTGCATTAGAAGAAAATCGACGAAGCAGAGGATCACAAATATCTAATCTTAAATTGGAATTAAATCAATTGGATACAGAGTATAGAAATTATAAAGTAAAGGCTCAAGCAATGTTGAAATCCCAAAAACCAACTCACGTTTCCTTAACTTTTCAAGATAGCGACGAATTAGAAAATTTGCAGAAAATCGTCCAGGACTTTCACTCGGAAATCTCAATTCTTAAGTAAGCAAATGATTTAGTATGTATTGTATTCATGTGTGACTTTTAGCCTTATTAAAAATGTACAATGCATCGTTGATAACTCTTTTCATGCTCCTTTCTTGTGAATTTGAGCAGAAGTGACTTGCAGACTCTTAAATTGGAAAATGAAAATCTTTTGATGGAAAAATCCGAATTAAGCTTGAAATTAAAGCAAACAAAGACTGATCTCCTTGAAAAAGAAGTACGTCTAAGTAGCGAATCACAAAAATTACGTAGTGACATTCGATTTAAGGACCTGGAAATTAAAAAAATTACAGAAGAAAATCAGATTGAACATGACCTTCGTTCGTCTACTTATAAGGTAAGCATAAATATTATGACATGTATATTTTATAAATGTATATAAATATTTGAAATACATATCATCTTATAGTAAGTAGAATGGATATAAAATATTTTATTATTGTGTTGCTTTCGCCTTTGACAGGAGCAAATTGAGACTATAAAGCAGGGCTACGAAGCAAAAATCAGATCATTAAAGGAACAAGTAGAATTTTGTAAGATTGGTGTGAATAATGGAGATTATGTGGATGGGGATTCACCAAAGCCTAGTCCATCAAGTGAAGAAGCAGCTTGCGCGGGGAACAAAGACGAAGCTGAGGGTTTTAGACCAGTACGAGAGTCTCCATTTGGCTGCAATAGCAATAATTTCATGTCCCAAAATGGTTTAGAACGTCTTCAACCGCTCGTCATTGACACATCCGGTATGAGCTTTGACCAACTCAGAATGATGCCCAGGGGTGAATGTGAAGTAAGTGACATTCCTATTTATTCCTTTGTTCATATTCCATGCACTTGAAACGTCGTAGACACACAGTAAAAAATCTCTGTGCTCAATTTCCCGTAGTGATGCCACGAATCTGCATTGCAGATGTAACAACTTTTCTTGTTCATTTTCCTAGAATTTAGTTATAATTTCAAACATTATCTCAAAATATTATAATAACAATCAATGATACAAGAAGTCTTTTACATATTCGTCGTTTTTTTGTGTTTCAGGGTTCAGAAAGTGTTGGCTCCAACAATTACTTACCAAGAGCAGACAATTACAACATTTCTTTTGAGCAGCTTTTGAGTTCTAGTTTTGATTCCGCATCCAAAAGTAAAATGCTATAGTTGTAGATTTTCTATGTATGCAATTTTTTTTTACCTGCAGTACCAAAATGTTATTTTTCTTGTACTTACAGTTAGTTCTGATAGTGACACAGCAGCAGGTCAGCGACCTGCTGACTTGACACCAATGATCAAAGAGGAATTGATTCGTTGTCAAAATCAAATTAAGCATTTGACGGCTTTACTCCGAGAATCAGAATCGAATTGTGAACGATTGACACAACTGAGTGAGGCTTTGAAGGAAGAAATCCGAAGAGTTGAAAGGGACCAAGAGAGGAAAGAACATTTGCAAGAAAATTCAGAGTATCTTAAAAACGTTTTGCTAAAGGTATATTATTCTAAACATCTCCTTTATTTCTGACAAGCTTCAAATGCAGGCATACACATGCAAACGTTAAATAATAAATTCTCTTTTGCTTGTAGTTTATTACATTACATGGTGAGGATGAACGGCTTCGATTGATACCAGTATTCAAAACTATGCTGCGACTTGCTCCAGAGGAAGTTCTTCGGCTCGAAACGGCTGTTAAAGGTTAGCTGAAATACGCAAGTTTAAAAGAGAGCTTGTAATCAACTGGTATATACATGCTAATACTGAATGAGTTTGTCTGTAACTGTTCTTTTTTCTATAGGAGAGGATCAACACCCTCGTGACAGCAATCATAAAGGCTGGTCATCCTATCTTCAAAAATGGACAACATAGGTATAATGAAATAATGTATATGCGCTTTAAAAAATGTTTTTAATTTATTATACATAGGCAATAATATTATTACTTATATAGTATTAATAGTATTTCTACTGTTATACAATTTACGTAAGTGAAGCTCATCTTCTGAAGCAATATTTATGAATTTAATAGTTTTGTACAACACCGTCTTATTTACCTATAAGATCACAAGTAAAGAATATCATATTTAAATTCAAGTTGACACTTTTCCTATTACTTTTTGTTGGAAATTGATTACATTATAATCAATGCGGATGCGTCCCGCGGAGTTGAAGGGAAAAAAGTGATCTATTTCCAAAGTATGTATAGATATTACTAAAGCTTGTACATCTAATAATGATTGCAGTGAAATATTATACAACATAAGTAAGTTGAAATTATAGAACTCTAAGTATATTATTAATTAAGTATAATATTATTATCATTTTTGCAATTTTTTTAATATTTTTTCTCCCATCAAGATTTATTTGTTCATTTTGTGGTAGTAACTCTGCGTATGTACCTAAGAACATATTTTTCAGTGCATTCGTCACGGGATTTATTTATTTGTATGTTTAAAGTTGAGACGAATTTCGAGTTTTTAATTAAGCATGTCATGAAAATCGTAATAATGTATTATCATTATTAGAAGAAGAAAATATATAGAAAGCGGTTATGCAATGTTCCTTGTTTAGTTTGATAATGATTATTATTATGTAATCTAACAAAAATGCCAGTTGGTTTTACTAAAAAAACATTCATTTATATAGTCTCAAATACGTACCTGTTAAATCTAATAAGTTTAAATACATAATAATATGTATATTATACACTATTGAAATGATAAATATTAATCTTACTAAAAATTTGAATAAAAAGAGTTATGACTTTCACTTTTAATGTTGTAAATATACTGTTGAATTCAATATTAGGTGTTCGTAAAAAGAAGCTTAGAGGAAGACATTTTTAATTTTATTAGCATGTATTGTATGATACAATTTGTATCAGAATTATTTTTAAGGTAAATATTTAAGTATTTACTAAATTTTAGACACAGTAAAATGTTTGAAGTAAATAAATACAATGAACGAATCGAATGGTAATTAGACGTATAAATTTATGTGGACAGAACTAGTAAGATTTTATTAGTCATTATTGGAATTATTCTTGCAATAAAAACAAGCTGTTGTTTTTTTAAATTTATTTGAAAGTTCAATAAATTAGACTAGGCAAAAAACGAAGAAAAAGACGGATAAGAAAAATAAAAGTACTCGTACAAGACTGAAGTTTTTAACATGATTAATATATATATTCAAGCCGTTGTGACTTTTACTTCGATACTACTTCCTAATAATAATATTAGCTATATTACATTACATTTACAGTAGTGTGAATATCACACTACCGTTGAATATACAAGAGTCTTTCTTATATGCATGTATAAAAGAGAGACATGATGTCGCAGTAACCTTTGTTTGTCCTTTTAACGCTCAAAAACATAAAAAACGAAAAAGAAATGTCAAAAAAATACCAATTTGTTTGGTAAAATTACATGGGTAAATAAGTAATTGAAACATTTTCTATTACAAGTCACAATTTTGGAGCATTTTTCCAGAGAATTTGTAATATTTCACCTGTAACAGTTACTATTCAATAAAATTTAACTTATTGGGTAATGTATATATTATCGATTGCAAAGTAATTGCAAAGTAAGAAAAGTAATTATTGCTTATTTAAATACGTGAGAAAAATGCTATTCGATAGAATTGCAGTAGTATCAGTTCTTATGCTTGTATTTATACTTGTATTTATATTTATACTTAATAGGTCGAATTGGCTCAGCAGCGATACGACCACGACGACGACGAACTGTTGTAGACACTGTATGACCACGATAATTTTCTTGGGTGTAGATAATTGATGATTGACTGGGTTTAGCTTTATCCACCACACGAATTACATTAATTTGAGGAGGCTTACTGTCAATTTCAATAGGGTCTCTTTCCTCATCACCAATTCCATCATGGATATCTTCATGATGATTATTGCGAGTATCTTCGGGTAATATTTCCTCGTGATGATGATCCTCAATAGCGGACGATATATCATGATGATGATGATGATGTTGCTGGTGATGATGCATACCGTCGGATGGTTCAGTCATTTGCACACGGCATTTTTTAATTGGAAGGTCATCGTCCACATGCGAGACAATACTTTCAATACTTTCAACTATTGTCCCAGGAAGATACTGACTAGCTGTTAACTTCTGATCCACTAAATCCGAGTTTGATATTTCTGTTTCAACGGAACTAAACTCGACTGAAATCACATTTGAAGCTGTCGATGTTGAGGGGGATGATGATGCTGTTGTTATTGTTTGCGATGGTAAGGCTACTTGTGAACATCTCTTGTGCTTTGTTGACCGTCCATGAAGGAGCAAATCATGTTTACTGAAATATTAAAAAAAGAGATTAAGGAAATTGTTTAAAAAAATTGTTGTTAACTTCCACATAGAAATTTTGCTGAAGGAATTGACTAAAAAATGATATCTATCGTTACAGTCTTACTGAGCTCTAAGTTGTACATCACACATTTTACAATATGCTTTCGTCAAGTCTTCCTGACAAGGTTCTAGCCAAGCTATATTTTTTAAAACATTGTTAATTTATGATTATCTTGTGTCATTGCCAAAACAAAACAAAAATAATATAAATACTATAACAGTATTATACATATCGACTACTGTGTACCTTTCAATTCATCAATTTCTTGCCATTCTGGTCGAAATCTCTTGGCATAAGGTGATCTTTGAAATGTATAAGTATTGGTATCCGAGTAGGCACCTCTGACACTGTTGGATGACTGGTTGTTATTCATTACATTACCAGACATAACTTGTTGTTCATCACTAGGCACGATCTGGACAAATATTGGTCCAACAGAAACTCCAGCCAAAGTTGCAGATTCGGTATTTTTGGCATGTTTCGCTGTATTTGCATGTGTTGTCAAATCCGCTTTGTGAGCTCTCAAAACAATTGCACACCTAAAAAAAGATACAGTCAACAAACTTTCAGATCATCCTATACTTATGTACAATAGTTATATAATATAACTATTGTACATAATAATTATTGAAACTAGTAACACAAAAAACATTTACCAACGGCAATACGCTCTGCTCTCATCATTTGACACCTTCACCAACCAATCTATATTATTTTGAAGAAAACAAAAACAACATACAATCATATATTTAGATAATTATTTAAGTAAGAACAAGAAGTAGTAGTATGTTTTAAATGTCATTCTAAATTGAATAAAACGGACCTCGAAGTGTTGGCTCTTCAAGCCAAGAGTCATGAAATCGTATCATATTATTAAATTGTTGTTCAATTATTCTAATACGAGTCCAAATTAAGAATAACAACAATACATATAATAATAATTAACCTACAACTTTTATCTACACTTTTAATTCTAATATATTTTCAATAATAATATACCGCCTCGCAATATTCTTGTGCTAGAAGGGTCAGCGGGTTCTTGTCCCAAATTTTGGCTAAAAAATAATGAGGATTAAATTTTTTAGTAGTGTTCCTCTGAAATAGCAAGACATTTCAAGCGAAAAAAGCAAGCACGATTTTTGGGCGCCGCCTCTTCATTTTCGCTCCTTGGATTTGATATTAAATCGGCATTTTATTTTCTCGGACAATCTCAGGTCGGTCATTCTGAATTTAGTTAAGTATTTAAGGAGTTACTTACGATCCGTGAAGGTTCATTAAAGGAAAAAACGGGGAAAATAGGTTTTCTCTGATTATTATCATTATTTTGTTCATTCACATGATGTCAAAATTTGATGACTGCCAAGGTTGGGCCTGTGCCATTCAGGATTGCTTGAACAGTAAGTTTTTTTCATTTTTGTCCTTTTCATGAAATTTTTTATATTTATTACTTCCTTCATCCTTTTACACCCCTCTTCCTGGTAGAGTTTTTCATCATATCCTTTTCTGTATTATAATATCCTAGAAAATAACTATCAACAGGATAAATGTGAACACATAATTGAGAGCCTTTTGACTTGCTGTGAAGCTAATGCTAAAGCTAATTACCCTTCATGTGAGGGCTTCAAGTTTCAACTACAAAAGAGAATGAAGGCACGAAATAAGACAGCATCATCATCTGTGACTGGCTCATCAATTAATGATGGTGATGATCAAAATATTATGAGCAATATCTCGTTTTTATGATTATCTAAACCTCAATGTAGTTCAAATTGCATTGATTGATTAGTGTGTATATGTTGTAGACCATAATTATTCCTTTGCATTTCTGTCTTCACATTGTAAATTCTACCTCTCAATTTTATTATACTGTGTATTTAGCATATATCACGAATTTATCATGTTTATAAGGAATGTCTTTTTGTTTTGTTTCAGATAAATCTTCAAAATAATAGTTTCTCCCCAACATGATATCAGATATTTTGGATTACATCAAAAATTTCAGGAAACCACCAGTGAAGAAACCTCCACTACGAGATAAATATGGCAAACCTTATTACTTAACCAGATTATCATACCTACAACGAAACCCAAGACGATATATAATTGTCTGCAGTACAGCCAGTCTACTATTTTTCTTCAGTTATCCACTATATTGCATTTTTTTTGCAAAGTAAGTTTCATACAAATATTAAATATATTAAGCAAAAGTTGGTATTATTTTACATGATAATTGAATTATTCGCACCACAGCCTTGTAAATTGTAGTCATGATTTATGATTTCATTGATACTAATATCATCAATAATTAAATGTATTTTGCCAGGCCTGAAGATTATGGACCACAGGCTGAATGGTGGCCAAGGGAAATTAGACAAGGCAAAAGACAAGTTGATATTTGGAGAGAAAGAAGGGCCCGTGCTCCACCAGATGCAAAATTTAGTGAATATTTCAAACATTACGACCCCAAAACAGAACATTTAGTATTTTACAGACCACCGAAACTACGGAATCCAAATTTTAAGAAACAACAACTTCCCGTAAAACTCTCTGTTAACACCACGTCATAAGAAGTAACAGAAACTACAATATAAACAATAACCAAGCTTTCCTCATTTACTTGAGATAATGGATGCTGTTAAAAGTGCACGAAATCGGCTCAAAATGTTTCCGAAACTTGTTGCAGAATGCACATCATCTGGGGCAGTGTATGCTAAATGTGTATGTAAAACAGATGATCCCAAAATGTATCAATGTGAAAAAGAATTTCTAGCATTTAAAGAGTGTTTGACCTTAGCTGCCAAAAAACATGGAACCCGAATTTAATGCAAAGTAAATTACGTAATTTGTAGCAATTCTAAAAACGAATACATAGCTATATAATATTATGTATACAAATGGTTTAGAAAATGTTTAGATAGTAAGTATTTAATGATTAATTAAAAGAAGAATGAAAAAATAAACATTGACAAGCAAGAAATGTTGAAGAACTGAATTGAATTAAGGTATATCAAGTGTAATAGTCAAACTGACCTAGTCTGCTAGTGACAGCAACAAAAAAAATGTCATCAATTTCTATAGTGAAGCATTTAATTGTAGGATTAGGACTTCGTATTGTATTTCTTTTATATGGACTGTACCAAGATTCTATAAGTGTTGTAAAATATACCGATATTGACTACAGTGTATTTAGTGACGCAGCAAATTATGTGGTAGATGGAAGGTCACCGTATCTCCGTGAAACATACCGCTACACACCGATCCTAGCTTGGATCCTCACACCGAATACTGTGCTCTTTCTATCATACGGGAAAATAGTCTTCATTCTATTCGATCTTCTCACAGCTTACTTAATTTACTTGATTGTTCGTCAAGAGACAAGACTAATTGGGAATCCTGATGTATGGAGTGTTAAATGTAGTTGGCTTTGGATTTATAATCCCCTACCCATCGTAATATGCACCAGAGGAAGCTCAGAGTCCATCATTTTAGCCATTGTCTTGTCAATACTCTACTTTTTCCATGCCGAAGCTCACATACTAGCTGGGATATTCTATGGATTTTCAGTACATTTTAAACCCTATACGTTACCGTTTGGTCTTCCATTGTACCTTGCCCTTGGTCCATCATCATCAGATTCCTCAGCAACAACAGGAACAATATGGAAAGGACTCTTTTTCATCTCGAAATCCCGTTTAAAACTTATTACTGGAGCAATTCTAGGATTCGGTCTTCCGACCGCTCTCTGCTACTTTATCTATGGAAATGAATTTCTTGAAGAAACATACTTTTATCATGTCACTCGAAAAGATATCAAGCACAATTTCTCACTATACTTCTACCTCCTCTACTTGATTGCGGATAATGGGAATTTGCTATTCAAATTGATCTCTTTCCTTCCTCAAGTTATTCTATTATCAGCTGTGGCTTTCCTTTTCCCATCAAGGAATCATTTGAGTTTTTGTTTATTCATCCAAACTTATTGCTTTGTCATCTTCAACAAAGTCTGTACATCTCAGTACTTTTTATGGTATTTGAGTATACTCCCAATCCTCGTCCCGAAAATTAATATGAAATGGACTCACTCAGCAATTCTATTATTTGTTTGGTATTTTGCACAATTTGCTTGGCTCCTTCCAGCCTACTATTTAGAATTTGAAGGACGAAACACTTACATGTATGTTTGGCTAGAGTCTATCGCCTTTTTTTGTGCAAATATTGGAATCTTGGTACAGATCATTAAAAGCTATCACAAGCCATTGTCATTGTAAAAATCAACATACATTGTCGACAAGTATGTTTTAGTATTGTATTTAGTGGTGATGTACTATGGTCATGTATGATTATACATTACATGTAGTTGGATAAACTTGAAATAAGTAAATTAGTAAATACTTTTACGGATTTGGATACATTTTGTGAAAAAAAGCTGTACATATTTAAGGTGAGTTTTAGATAAAATGTCAAGTACTTGAAGTGTTTGTGAATCAATTTAAATATAATGTAATTAAATTGAGTAGTTGTTGAATTCAAGAAAGAAAAAGAATAAAAAAAATTTTAAATGAAAAAGAATATCAAAATCACATTATTAAATCACATTTATTTAATTGAAATGCAGAGTTTTTCTCATGTACACAAACATTTTCGCTGCATTGAAATCCTTGGAAGAATGTTCCATGACGCATAATTTAAAACGACCTGAAACGCAAAATTTTGGTTAAAGTTTTTCTGTTTTATTTTGTAAATTTTTTGTGGTTGTACAGTTAAAAAAAGACTAATTGGTATTTTATTGATAAAATAGTGTTTATCTTCCCTGGACGCTTCGTTTTTATCCAAATTGAATCATGGTAAGTTAATTTAGCATGTGATTTAAAGTATGATGTAATACTGCATTAAAAAAAGTCTTGCCCGGTTTCGAAATTCAAGTTGCAATAATGTCTGATAATGTAATACTGCATTAAAAAAAGTCTTGCCCGGTTTCGAAATTCAAGTTGCAATAATGTCTGATAATGTAATACATTTTTGATTTTAGTCACATTTTAATTGGTTTTTAAAAATTAAATAGGCGGGTTCAGCTGTAGCAGTTGGACTTGGACTTGCTGCTGTGGGTTTTGCTGGTCGTTATATACTTCGTCGAGCCCCAAATATGGCAGAGAAATTTGGTCAAGCATTAAAGTCATTACCAACTATTGATGAAACAATTACATCTACACGTTATTACAAGGGAGGATTTGATCCAAAAATGAACAAACGAGAAGCAGCTTTAATACTTGGAGTCTCACCAACAGCTAATTCAATTAGAATTAAGGTAAATAATAAATGCATTTACCTTAATTAGAATGATTAAAGTTTTGAATTCTACGAATTCGGATACCTAATCATTATATTTTATGGTATTTTGAATATTTAGGAAGCTCACAGAAGAATAATGGTACTAAATCACCCTGATCGTGGAGGCTCACCCTTTATTGCCAGCAAAATAAATGAAGCTAAAGACTTTTTAGAAACTACAAAAGGAAAAACTCATTAGTAAAGTAATCTATATTAAATAATTAAAAATACACACATATATATTTTATTGGGCAACCAATTGATTATTGGTTGCCAACAATAAACCATTTGAATGATTTATTAAACAAATCTTTGCAAGATTTGAACGATAGATATTCATTGTAGGAGAAATATGTAGAGTTATGTTATTGTTGAACAGAACAATAAAATGTGATTTTTTAAGTAAATGTAATTTTGATCTTTGAACAACAAACAACAGCAGTTTTATCGTTTTTTTATTATTTCCATGTTTTCAAGTTAAAGAAATTGTGTATTAGTATATACACAGATTTGTAGTTCATGACAAAGTGTGTGTTTATCATCAAATCACATTTGACAACAATTAATGTCATGAGTTCATTGTGATAGATTCACATTAATAAAGAATATATTTCTTGTATTGCAACATTTTTACTACAACGGACACACATTGTTTGTCCACTGTATACAGTTACGAATAGGATTCCTTGAACTTCATATACCTAGGTACTATATATAGGTAATACTTACTTACTACCTATATTGGGTATACATGTCATCATTTACTCAAGATAAATGATTGTATTTACGGATGCGGATTTCATGATATGTTTTTGTTTTTTATAATCCTATTTGTATTCTTCAGAAAAGACGTGTACAGTACTTTATCATTTCAAAACGCAGGTACATTTTGACATTTCCACTGTGCTACATTACCTTTTTTCCTATTTGAGATCATCAACAACAACTTCATAAACATGACATAAATAGATGAATAACATGTTTCTTTTGTGGCTTTGGTTTTCATTGTACATTCAACATACACATCCTCTTTAAATATAATATATATAGTTAGTTTAAAGGCCATTCAATAATCGATGAATAAATTTCTGAAATCCAATTCAATAAAATTGTGTGACGAGAGAGTACGAGACAATAGAAGAGAGACATTAAAATTAAAATAGAATGGTTAAATGGCTCTATATTATACGGACAGGGGATTGGTAGTGCTATTAGAGTTGTCCAGATTCGTCATTGTTGTTTCTGATGAGGGAGTTGATCGCTCTTTGGCAATTGTTGAGGTCGAGAAAGAGGCTGTAGTTGAAGTATTATTTGAGCTGTCAAAAAGTGATGAGATGTCATTGACTGAAAGTATAAAAGGCGTTTGCGTGATAGAGATGGATTGTTTAATTGAGAGATTGAACTCTGGCTCGTTGGTATTTGTTAAATATATTTCAGTTGTGGACTCATCTGTTGAGTTTCCTGGTGACGGCGATGACAATAGTTGAGAACCATTTGGGCTGGTCTCATTCAGCCTGTTTGTAGTAGAAGTGAGGGTTTGTTCATCTAGTGTCACTGCCGTTCCTCCTTTCGTGCTGCTCTCATCATTGTCTGATGATGGCAAGAGAGCATGAGATGCATTTCGAATTGGCCGTCTATTACTTTCCCTGTCTAAAACTATTTCAGTTGGAGCCGCATGACTACTACTACTACTACTTATATTATTATTATTATTTGCTTCCCGAGGATCCGTTGTTGAATTGTAGACATCCGTTGATAAATTCTCACTCTCGCTGCTACTACTGCTGCCATTCAAATTCGATCCATCGAGATAGTCAAATGAAATATTTGAATTCACGCCAAATGCCGAGCTTCGCAATTTATTCTGTCCGATTTCATGAGGATCATGATCCGACTTCTTTGAGACGGAACCTTCTGAATCTCCAGACGTAGACGAAATATCTGTAGACAAATCATTTTCATCGAGGAATCCGGATATTTTTATCGTTCCTTTGATGTCTACCGAGTTATCCAATGAAGTGGGTGAGGATAAGTTCATCATGGGGAGGGATTCCATCTCAATCGCCGTTAAATTCATCGTTTGTTCATCAAATAAGTCAATCAACTGTTGATCTGGATCAAGTGTCGTTGTGGGTTTTGTATTTACATTATTCTCTTGTTTTGAATTTTGTACGGTGATTTTTGTGGATATTTGTACTTGGGCTGGAGGGACATGAATAGATTTTTCTTTTACTACAAAGGATTCCTCTGTTGTGGGGAATGAAGAGGGAGATCCGGACGGACTTTCTCCTCCTTCTTCCAGGTGTTCAATGTGAGGTAAAAATCCGATATTATGCTGAGCTGCAGCCTCCACAGGATTTTCTGTTACGTAGATTTCAGTAGTTTCCATTTCTCCATCATCATCATCATCATCTTGATTGTTTTCATTGCTAAGACTCATCATCATAGTCGGTTCTGGGGAAGGGAAAGTGACTGACGTGGATGGTGATGGTGTGCTCATGACGTTAAGTCCTACAATTTCACGCTTTCTCCTCATTTCCACTTTATTTTTACTCCGACTCTTTGCTTTGTTAGTTTTGCTACCGCTGCTGAAGCTGCTGCTGCTGCTGTCACTCTTCGTTTTAGTGGATTTAGTCGATCTTTTTGTCTTGGGTTTACCCGGCTCAAACTCACAGATGAATGCCAGTTCTTTGGCACACATGATCGGTGCGAGGGAGCGAGTTGACACGCTCAAAGCTGGACACATTTCCGTCGGGCCTCCTCCACTATTAGTCACATTTTTATATACATATAAGTAAATACATGCATGATATATGTAATTATTATAAGTCAATTAGTTCAATGATGATGTTAGTAATTAAAGTTTGAAAAAGTTTTTGATGTATATATATATAGGATCAAAGTAAAAACATACAAGAGCATTGGATCCGGACCAAAATTAGGTCGACGCTGCATTTTCAATGAGTGTTTCTTCCACTCCTTTTTATCCGCACCAACCCACATGTCATCACCAATCGTCTTGGCTTTCATCAACAGCATTTGAAGTCGTCGCATCTCATCCAGATTCATTGCTAATACATGTATAAAAAGTAAAAAGCAATGAAACATGAAACCACAGAGCTTGGAGTTTGATCATAAAATTGAATTATTTTCGTTTGTCGTCGTGTTAGACACGCAGAATGTGACCACAATTTGTAATTTAAAATGATTCGTGAGCGTATAGTAAACGTTTGCCATTTTTATGTACACGCAGATGAATGAAAAAAATGACGAGAATTTTGTAAAAAAAAAAGAAAACAACCCAGAAGTTTTTATTTTAACAATTGCCATTTGCAGTGGGAGACAAGAGCCGACAAAGTGCGGTGACCCGTTTATCGATTATTGATTATCAGTTATTGGCTAATGCGAATTATGCAGTATATGCAGTGCACATGTAAATATTATGTAAGCCCAGTCTACCAAGTTTTTTGTTCAGTAGAAAATGGGATGTATAAGTGAAAGTGGCTATAAAATCTGTTTACATGGAAAACTCTTGACTTTCCCCCATAATACAAAAAATAAAATTGACTAAGCGAGTTCTTGTTTTCAATCAAAACATCCAGAAAAGAAACCATTGGGTTTTACTCCGCGTTACAATGGGGAATAATAATCGACAATCTAATCAAAACTGAAGGAAACTTTGAAGAGTCTCATCTTGTGAGGAGCAAACTCAACGACTTTTGACATGCCATTCCTATATATATATAATTCCACCATGTCACCATCCTTACTAATAAATTTGATCATTCCCTTCTGTAATTGTCTGAAATCGTCACAAAGTTTTCCACTTTTAAACCACTCAAAACTTTTCTCACTTGACAATTGACAATGGAACTGAGCGATGGAAAAGGATTCAAATTGTGATTTAATCATGATGATAAGATTACTACAAGGAATGCGATCGCTGTCATGTTTGAAAATGATTTTCTTCAAACCCTCAACTTTGAAACTTTGAAACCCTTCCATTCGAGTTGTGTTTGAATTCTGATAAACGATAAAAGGGAAAGAAAGGAGACGACTCACAAACAAATCTAAAGAAAAACCTTTTTTCTCCTTTTTAATATTTCCTTAAACGACTATACGAAGTTATTTATGGTCAAATTGTGTGTAGTCAAACTTGAATTATGAATCATTATTACTAATGTGTATTCAAAATTTGAGCTTCCCCAGAAATATATACTCATGAATTCCAATATGTATGTGTGTATCCATTCTAATTGATGACCATCAGATAGAAATCATTTGTGTGCATTTCAAATCCGACAAATCCAAGGAAATGAACGACGAAACATGCAACGCCATGACATTGTCCATTTTTGCTTTCCTATATATGTCATGTATTTTTTTCTTTCTTTCTTTCTTTTTTTTTTACAAAAGAGGGTAAATTCTGTCGCGTGATTCGGAGACACAAAACCCATAAGTTGACATTTAATTGAGTTTCTGGAAATGGGACTTGAGATTAAATTGACAATAAAGCCAATAAGTTATGACACTGACTGTGTACTCGTATTCCGTGTTTTCTTATGGGAATATAATGACGACGACAACGGTTTATCACTGTTCATTGCAGTTGCAGAGCACAGATTATAAAAAAACCAAGGACTCCATCATTTTAGTTACAGAACAGTTTTTGATGTATGTAGTACATACTATGTGCAAATGTACAAGGAAAGATATGACTGTTTGGGGAGAAAGTACAAACAATCTAATCAAAAGTAAGACGAAGACGGAGAAGAAGAAGAAGAAAGAAAACTCTTTCTCAATTTGGTTTTGTATTAATTCGGAATGAACCAACCGCATCGCACGACGCAGCTCAATTTATTTATTCTTATTGATCGACAGTAGACGGCCATGAATTATAAATGTAATTTCCACTGTCCTCATTCCCTCCTGCAGGAATCATTTCCATACGTGGAACTTTACAATTTGACAGACTCACTGACTCACTGTAGTTTTTAAAAGTTTCGTCTCGTTAGTGTGTAAATAACAGCAAAACAACCACAACATAACAGCAGCACAAAAACCTCTTCAGGCTTTCTCTCTAGCATTTTCACCCAGTTACAGGAACAAGCATGGACGTAAATGTTATCATTATTATTTACCCCTGCATTTCTCAAATGTCATACAGTTGGATGAACATTAGGGAAAACTAATCAGCGACTCTTTAACCGCTCAATTTCCCTCACATTATACATATCCACATTGCCAGATTCCAAAGTGAATTTATTCACGCTCCCCACATGAATACTTTAATTTTAATCCCACATTTTCTCAAGTTTCCCCTGCTCCTTCTCCGCAGCAACTCTTTCCTACTACTTGTGACAAATTTGTCAATAAAATACGATATTATTATACATTTCCTCCTGTTTCACTTTCAAAAGTACAATAATTGTCCGCCTCATTTCTTTCTGTCACGAATTTAGGGCAAGAGAACAAACGGATCCACGTCGTATGTGGTCTTTTCATTTTAGACATTTTTCAGAATTTCATTAGGAATTGAAGATTTCCTGCTTCAAATTTTCGAATTGACTGTATTATTTTATGTTGAATTTATTTTACTCTTGTGTAATGTGTGTGTGTATATATATGCAAGATCTGGCTCAATGAAGATGAAAATAAATGGAAGCTTGTGGATTTTCTGATATGTGAGGATCGGAATTAATGAGTTTTCTACCTAAATATAGGAAGATGCCCTTGAAATGAGTATTAGTATTAGTGAATTGTAAAGAGATGTTGAATCAAATCCAAGTACCTTCAGCCAATTTCCCATCTTTCTTCTTGCAAAATGCCTGAGCTTTCTTATGATTCAGGTGTTTTTTCTCATATAGTTTGAATCGTTTCCCTCCCACGTGGACTTCATCATTTCCCAAATCATCCATGTAAAAATTGGCTTCCCTTTTCTTCATTGCTGCTTTCTCCAGTGTCTCTCTTTCCATCTTTGAAGAGCCTCCGTCTTCATTCTTTCCCTTTGCAGAAAAAAGCACAGTTAAATACTAATTCATTCAATCATTATCATCATCAACTATTTTGTTATTGCAAATTGCAAATGTGTATCCAAAAAAAAATTCAGACTTCTCACTCACACAGTTACAGTTGTAAACGTAACAAAAATGAAAGGAAAATAAAATTTGCGGAAATAAAACTTGAACTAAATATAAATTTTGATTTCTGAGTCCAAAACTTTCCGATTTTTGTTTTTCATGAGTGCAGATTGCAGATTGCAGATTCAATTTTCAATTATTCATGAGACGTTCGTTTCTTTTGTGTGCTTGCGCTTTCACTGCGTAAAAACAAAAACAAATTCCATTGTGGGATTTACTTTGCTTAGTTCCCATCCTTTCGTGCACGTTCATTCTCTCCAATCTCATTACATTGACCGTGTGATATTTTTTTATTGTGGGTCATGGCGGAAATAAGCACGGGCACATAATCACTTTAATCCTTCCAGACAAAATAAGGAAAATAGTTAATGCGGTCATATAAAAATTGCATGGAAGTAATCCGCTCAGTTTATTTCCCTCCGTAATTGCAGCGAAGCATAAAAGAAGGATTAAAAGAGATAATTTCATAAAGAAAGACATGGAAAGGAAAAAGTTGGTGTGTGCTTGTGTGTAGGGTTTTTTTTTGCCGTGCTCCTATAGTTTGTCGTTAGTTGTAAATAGTCTTAGTGTTATGAAGCTTGGAGAAAACTTTTCGAGTTTACATTTCGCGTACCACGATCGGACTTGGACTAATATTGACTTTTTACTTGACTCTCTCTCTCTTTCTCCTTCTTTCTCTCTGGAGTGATAGTCCTTCGGACACATTTGCACTATCCAATCCACCCAATCTAGCTTTTCTCTTTCTCATTCTGAGAAAATACGCATCAATAGAGAAAAAAGCGAGGAAACATCTTGAGCCATTCAACAACTACCTTGGCATATTATTCATACACAATTCAGTATTTTGTCCCATCCATCTCCATGAATTACACACACACACACACACACACTGCATACAGCTCACACATCATCATCAACCATTCCATATCGATTGACTCGACTATCAACATCCACAGGCCTCCCCCCCCCCCCAAGTAAATATTTTTTTTAGCTACGAACAAAAATGTAAACGTAAATGTCTATTGTACATACTTTTAGTATAGTACGAAATTTTCAATTTAATTCACATTCAAAAAGTTAATGAACTCGAAAAGTGTGGTCTTTTTGTTCATTCGTTGGGAGTTGAGATTGGAACTTTGGAACTTGGAAGATCTCAAGGTTTTAAATTTTAGATTCATCTCGATTATTTCCCTCCTGCTGCTACTTATTTTACAGTAAAAACGTAAAAAAGAACTCAAATTGAACGACTCCATCACTGAACTTTTTCACTGAACAAACTCAACATTGGACATTTGTTGTACTCCTACACACAAAGAAAGACAAATTCAATTTCCAAATTCAAGGATTTCTTTTACCCCCGTTTTTTCCTTTTGACTACAATATATATATGAAGCAGGTCAGTTACCTCCTTCTGTAATTCTGTATGCACACCCCCCCCTCCCCCAAAAAAAACTGACTCAAAATCCAAACTATCCCAACAACAAATTGAAAAGCGTCTGATTTCTGATACCTTTTGAAAAGAAATTGTATTGGGACTTTGAGTAGTTGGCAAAAGGATGATGATGAGGAGGAAGGAAAAAAAGCACAAGAAATGCAAATTGCAAATATTGTGAACGCTGATGGTTTTATTGATTTGTATAGTATGTGTACTCTGGCATCCGTTCAATATCATTTTTATTGGCCATTGGCAATTACGAAAAAAAAAGTACTTCACCACACACACACACACGTTCGTTCCCCATATGTGAAAGTAAGTATATGAAAGAGAAAGAAAAAAAATAAAAAAAAAGCTTTTGACTCTCGAAGAATCGATGCGATGCGATGGCCCGAAGGTGAGTCGCCAAGTAATATGAAGAATAGAGAATCGAGAGAATGGACGTGTGCATTGGGGAAAGGTTTAAAGTGTTAAGTGTGTTTATTTATTGTCATCGTTACGATTTGACCCACATTCTCCTGTTCACTTTGTACTCATTCCCTATGACGCCTTTCCTTCCGAACTATAATATTACTCTTCACACGAAAACATGAACATGAACATGAACATGAACATGATTCGAAAGCCCTTTTCTTTTCTTGCTCTATACGCAATTCTCGTTTTCTCTCGAATATTCCCCCCGTAAAGTTTTACCCCCCTCCCAAAACAAATCCTCAGTTCATAATTGAGAAATTATAAATTTTAGTGGAAAAACAAAACAAGAGTGGAGAAAATAAAAGGCGATGACATAAACTGATTGTGAATGAGGATGAGGTTTTGGGATGATGACATTGGTGAATGTCAACAAAAAACGGGGAAGGAACTGGCACGTGTAAAGGAAATAATCGAGTAGAAAAGTTGACGTTTGGTTTTTTGATGAACTCTCAAGATTGGATTATTTCGTGATTCATGAGAGCTCATTTGCATTCTATTATGTACTATGAGTCGTCCACGCGTCCGTGCATTTGAATTCCATCCCCTCATTATCTTTATTGATGGCTATAATAGTTTACAGTTTAAGTTTAAAGTATAAGGAAAGTAAAGGATGGGAAATTTATGTGTACGGTAAATCTCGTAAATACTTTCCTTCATCCCGTCACACAGTACCAGACAGTATCAGATGTTGCAGCTCGAGAAGACTCGAGCAAAACGGGCAACACCACCAACAATTTCCCATTTACTTAAGTAAGATATTTTCAAGTATCTTCTTTAAACTCTTTCCACTAAAATGCGCCATAATTTTTCCTTCACTGTTATGTTTTTAACCGTACATTAAAAACAACTTGAAAGTTTTTTTAATTGCATATGTGGCGATCAAATTCTTAAAATAAGGAAATTAGATTTGGCCAGATGTTCGAGTCCCCCGTCCTTGTTTGTTTCGAGAATCATAAACATAAAATATAGACGACAGATTAAAACTCATAAATAATCAAATCAGTTGTGACGAGCTACGTATCTGTATTCTGTATTTTGTATATCTTTATTAGAGTGCATTTAAATCTGTACTTGTTTTCATATACATATGTGCAGTGCACAGAGATTAATCTTGTTCATGATGTGTATTGTGTACGTAGATCTTTATGCATTTTGTGATTCAGCGAGCGAGCGAGTGAGTGAGTGCGGAGGAAATCAAATGCGATTTAGGATTTAAGATTTGGGATGTTCATACCTCAACGCCTTGAATGTCGTCAGAGATTATGGAGATGAAGACAAAGATAAGGCAGAGACTCACAATGATGGACAAAGAAGCTGTCTTGAGACTCATCTTGACTCGAAACGCTTCCTCGTGTCTTTTCTTTTCCTGCCTGTTGTCTGTTGTCTGTGTGGCAGCAGTATATGGAATCCTCCCCAGAATAAATAGACAAACAATTTTATTAATCCCTTTCAATCACAATCTGATCCTGATCGAGTCCACGTACGATCCTTCAATCTCAATCCTTCAATCCCTCCTCCTCCGCTATACCTACGTTTCACTTTGTCCAATCTCAACCGTAATCTTCAGCACATTCTCCACCGACTAATTAATCATTAGATTAATTATAATTAATTTCCGATTTAATTTATCCGTGCTCACCCTGTTTTTTTTGTAATAAGAAGTTACTTTTGGTGATTCGTCGTTCTGTGTTTTGTCTTCGTATGTGTTGTTCCGTGTTCTCTCGTCTTTTATTTGGATTGTGAGCTCCAGTAAAGTCGAATTCAACAAATATTTTGATAGCGATTAGTGTGGATTGTGAGGAGCTTTAGACACAGAGACAGAGACGACAGAGAAAGCAGATGACTCCAATCGATATAGTTTTGATAGGTGCAATCGAGAAATTTCTACGAGTCTCGTCCTTGTCAGTTGTCAATTGTCAAACAACACACAATAACAAGAGTTGAAAAAAGTTCCGTTTGTTTTGTTTTTGTCCCTTGTTTTCTTTTTGAGGGGGGAGATGTGGGGAAGAAATGAATGAATAATTGACGAAACCAAAGAGTAAACAAGGACAGTGGACACTGAAACGAAATAATTGTGTTTTGAAAGGGAAAGGGAGAGAAAAAGACGAACAGAGAGTTTTATATGATATATTAAAAGAGATATGCGACACTGCTGCTACTGTTGAGACTGCTCCTGCTGCTCATGTACTGGAGAAACGCATGAGAGAAAGGAAGGAACGAGGAACAACCGGCGATTGTGGCTACCAAATCCATAGTGAGGAGTGAGTGAGTGAGTGAATGTGAATTGGAATTGGAAATGGAGGTGCCCAACTTTCTTTTCACCTGGAGTCAATTTGAATCCCAATCCGAGGCCTGGAAATAGCGTGACACGATTCGCACCTGTCTACACATACACATACACATACATACAGGTATAACTTGACAATAGCAATCTACATACTCACGAGATACACAGTACTGTATACTAGATACTTAATACTACACACATTACACATGCTCATATCCAGGAAAATAACCCCACACACACATCAGGTATGTAATATGTACAGTATTTCCTCTTATTCTTTCTCGTGTCCATCCCTATGAAATAACATGTCATAAATGTAGTTTATATAAGCTGTATCACAACAAAACATAATAATAATTTTACACACATGATAGCTTTTTACTTAATACTCCAGTCGGAATATCACTGAAGCATTGAGGGAGAAATTGTACACATACGGACGGATATTCTGTGTGGCTGTGTGATTGCACATGTGTATAAAGTAAGCAGTTGTGTAGTTATGTACAGACAGAGTACAGTCATTGTGGGATTGGGATGCATACAAATAGGAAGGTTGTTGAAACAAATTCCCCAATCGCTCGATCCACCGCCGATCCGCTTCAATCCAAATCAACTCACCTTTGCAATGTATCCTTAAATTCATGTCCATGTCCATTACCTGGCTGGCTGGCTGGCTGGTTGGCATCATGACATATTGATAACACACATGTAAATGTAAATCCACTGTCAGATACTTTGTATACACTTGACTTTCCCTTTGATGTGTGCCATGTGAAGCAATTTTTAGACTGTCGAGTTCTTTTTAATCCTATATTTCATTCAAATTGATTGGAATTGAATTGTCTGTCATCTCATAACGCAATTCCGCGTTGAGTAATTGATCTGTACTCACACAGAGACTGAGATGGAGACTGAAAAACGGAACCATTCCTTTTATCTGTCCTAATTCAATTTTAGTCTCATTCTACATCAAGTCTGTGGGGAGGGCAGGCGGAAATTTGAAATGTAAATTTCCCAAAATGTCTCATCATCCTCATCATCAGTGTCTGAGGTCCAAGTCTCAGACACTCAGTTGATTTTCTCCAACAACAACGTTCCATTCTGCATGCATGAGCAATTTCCTTGAAATAAAATGTATGCACGTAAATTGAATATGAATATGTGTGTGTGCATTGTGCATGAATGAATATGAATACCATTAGACAAAGTTAAATTGAGGAAGTGAAAAGAGTCTGTGTTGTGGGAATGTGTGTCAAATGTGTCAAGAATTTATTAATGATCTCTATTCCCTTAACTGTCTCTCTCTCTCTCTGCATCCCTCTCTTTATCTATGGACGAGGACAGGGGGTTGTGAGGTTACTCATTTTACATCAAATTCCTCCAGATAATCCTTTGGATTTGGAATATATCTCATTTGTCGGAGTCTTTGAGCTCATTCATTCCCTTTTTTCCCTATTCACTCGAGCGCGTGAATAAACAAACTCATTATGATCAATTTGAAGCACTCACAATCAATTCAATGCATTTGATTATTTTTATGTTGGAAGACTATACATTATATTGACTATTCATTTCCCCGTGTTTCATCTCTTCACTTCATCAAACTGTGGATGATTAGGTATACAAATCAGTACATAATTGGCAGCAGGGGATTTGATACAAAGTCACAGCAAGAACACGAGTCAAGGTCTCCCATCTTCTGTCATTCAAATTCATGGTATACAGACATGAAACATTTAAATTCTCAAATATGAAATGTTCCCCGTAAAATGTATACAATTTTTATGGTACAATTTATTTAGTTCCTCCCATTTAGACCATTTAGATGAGTAAACACAAAAGGAAGCTCCTTTGACGATGCGAGTAGTTAAATGTTGCATATAAAATATACACAGGAGCCCATTAGATATACAGAGAGGACATGTCAGCCAGCCATTTTTATGGAGCTCCTCTTCTTTCCTTCTCTTGAATTTTGAATTTTGAACCATATGTGTGTGTGTGCTAGTGCATGTGTATTCACGATAGTATTTTTCCATATGGGAAACTCTTCTTCCTCTTTTGCTTCATCTCTCATCTCATCTTTGCTGGTGCATTTTTTGAGTTGAAATAAAGACTTTGACATTGACATTGAGATGGAATTTTCGTTACAGAATCCAATCAGCTGCGTGCCTTCTCCTCTTAATTCTGATGGAGATGTGACAACAACAAAAAAAAAAAAGATTTCCCGGTGTGCAATCGTCCCCTTTTCTTCTTCCTCTATTATGTATTACGGATTACGAATTACGGATTACGGCCAGCCATGAGGAAAGTGTGCTTCGAATTAATGCCGATGCAATTATTATCTAGGTTTATGAAATTAGACACTCGCACACACTCGAACAACTATACCGTTTCATTCCGAGCGAAGGTCAACTCCACTGATATTCGTATTCCATGCAGACTTTTCCATTAAACGAAGAGTTGATTAAATCCTATGGTGAGCGTATTCTATGTAGCTCATGCAGATGCTCGCACAAATTATATCTGTATATATAGAGAGAAAGAGAAAGATTTGAGCTTTTCCTTGTCTGTCTGCCATTGCATTTGGGATTTGGGCGTGTATTTTTTTAACACTATCCTCCATTAAACTCCCTCGGCAGATTAAAATAGGTTGGATTTCAAATTTCCGACTGGAAACGTGATGAAGACATTCATACACACACGACGTTCACACACACACACACAAAGTAAATTGTTTTCATTTCCCTTCCTTAATTTAATTGCAGCACTAATGTTTGAAGCTAATATGCATGTCAGCTGGGAATGGGAATTAATTTTCAATCAATCACAATCACAATCCCAACACAATGAAACGATAAAGAAGGAAAAATGGAATGTAAAATGAGGAATTGGAATTGTTGTAGAGTTTCCTTATGATGATTCTTCATAGATTGAGACGCCAAGAATCGCGTGGACAACCCTGAGACCGTTGAAACCAACTAACGATAAGTAATGACAGTGAATCCGCGCATTTTAATCTCCGTTTATTTGTGTACATCGTTGAGAACGATAATGATAAAATGGTTGTTGACACATATTTTCTGGGTTACTTGAACCACAGTTAATAAAGAGCTCTGCGGACTGAACTCTTCGAAACGGGATGACAGTGAAATGAGGGAATTTGCACGTGCTCATTGTACGACCGGCAGCTGATCTTATTGAGGATAAAAACAAGAAGAAGAAGAAGAAGAAGAAGAAGGAAAAGGAAAAGACGGCATGAGAGACACAAGTTGGAATTTTGTTTTGTTTATTATTAGAATTTCCCTTGAGTTGGGTCATCGTCGACGCCTTTGCTTTTTCCTCTCTACATTTTTGAGCGGGTGTCATCCTCTCACGTATCGTATATACATACATCACCGATTTTTCTGTTGCATTTATCTATGTACATGCTATTATTATGCATGTCGTGTGTGCATATTAATTTTATGTAGTCGTCGACGAGGATTTAATGCTTCCTCGTAGTTTGCCAAAAAGTCCAAATTATTATTATTACGGATGTGCTTATTTTCCGCTTTAATGTGATTAGTTCCATGTTTTCATCTCCCCTTTTTTCTCTTTCTCTCTCACTTTTAAATTGCCAACAAAATCCAAGTTGACTGTTTGTACATGCTGTTTCCTTTTCCTTGACTCAAAGACGTTCTTCGGTACTCGTTCCTACCCCAATGAATTCCACCTAAAGACTATTACAGCCATTTAGAATTACAACAATGAATAATGACAGCCATAAAACGACTCTCATTTATCATTTCATTATTATTACTATTATTAACACTCCGAATTCATAATTTATCCACCTTTTTTTGACGTCTGCTCAAGTAAAGTATAATAAGTCGACTCTACTTTACTTTAGTGATGGCAGCAAAATGCAACAAAAATGCTGAACAGTCAAGAAATAACTGAAGTCGCAGTCTCTGAATGACGATGTAAACACGAAATAAAAATGACTCGCAAATATTTATATTCGAACGAACGAACAACAGCGGATAAACAACTTGCATTTTATGCAATTAAATGTGATATCTACTGAATAACAAATCATAATAAGTACAAATTCAGTTGGAAATTCCATCTTCAAATCCCCGACTGACTCACACACGCAATTCCATTATGCCGACTTAAAATATCTTTTCAATTAATACACTGCGTGAAAAGGAAAAAAAAGAAGAAAAACTTGAATGGAAAAAGTTTTTTTGGTCTAGATTCGGTTGGTGTGATTTAAATAAAAAAAAACGAAATAATTCCTTGCATGTCCTAGAATTCAACCCATCAACAATTTGAAGTAAATATTTAGACATGAAATTGAGTAGACGTTCGAGTATCTTCATCTCATTTTCACATTTCATCAAAAGGGAAGGAAAAGGAAGGGAAGCGTAAAACAAAATGAGGAGAGAAAAACGGAACACATGTGTGTGTGCACTGATGATATGTAAGTAAGTTCACATCCATGTTTTGTTGTGTAGTGCTCCAAATCATTTCCAGATAATACACAAAAGTTTCTGTGCCTCTGTGCGATAATTTCAATTAAGGTCATCAAAGTCTGCCGTCTCTGTATATTGGTTGTCATCTTTATAATTCTTTTATATTTCCTAGTTTGTATTTTTTTTTGTATGTAGGCCAGGTCAAATCAAATACTAACGAAAGTACGATGCAGAGTATCTATACTTCAGAGTACAAATGGGTACAGAGTGCAAAATGAATTATACACTCTACAGATAAAAATTCCATGGTTCAAACTCATATCTGAGACTATACAAGAAACGGATAAAGATAAAAGAGTGGAAGAAAACACGACAGGTTTTTTCTTTTTTCTTCATCTTCTACGAATTCAAAAGAGCAGATGCAGATGAGTATTCATTCAGTGTGGGAAAGGAGGAACACGAGTAATGAGATTGAGTGAGTGCACTGACAAATGAAAATATTATATAGTCACTCCTTTGTGTTGAATGTGCGTTCCCCCATTTTTCTTCCATGTACCTAAATACATACAAAAAATACATAAGTAAATATGTAATATGTAGTAATATATTTACACGCAAAGTTGAGTGGCTCCAGACAGCATGTTGCCCATGTAAACGTTTAGTAAGAAAAAACGAAGGGAAACGCGCATCAAAAGAAAAAGGAAGTTAGATCTCATTTCTTTACGGTCAACGATCGAGTCTAAACTTAAATTTAGAGGATTAGTGGAAAGATATCGTTTGAGTAGACTAAATAGAAGATATGTGACGACAATGAGTCAACTCTTTGCATCATCACATATTTGCACCATTTACACTTTACACACACGAAAAGAAATGGAAAAATCTGGATTTTGAGAGTGTGTGGAACTGTGGAGTTTGGTCCAAACTCGAGAAGTGAACTAGATCAAGTAGATCGAGGTATATAGGGAAATACAATAACGACACGAGGAGTCGAGGCGGACTCAGAACTCAGATAATCTCCAATGTAATCAAATGAATGCCATTTAAGTTTTAGTTTTAGTATATAATATATATAATATACATACGATATTATGTATCTACAAAACAAATAACTGATATTATAAGAGAAGGAAAAACATAGATAGAAAAGGTATCACTCAACGCCTACTCTTTTCTCGTTTCCTTCATCATCACTATTTTACCAGTTTTATACCCCATGCATTTCCCATTTACAAATTCTCTCTCACTCACCACTTTCGCTTTCCCTTTCCCTGAGCATTCACATTCCAATTCCATTTCATTCCCCATTGCAATAAGCAACAAAAACAAGCTCACATTATTCCCCACAACCAAACAAAAACATCTTCCTCAATTTGCACAGAATAAATTAGTCATAATAATAATGATTACTATTTATTGAACACGTATTTTATACTGTTGACTGAGGGGAAATGGGGAAACCCAACGGAAAAGAGATTTTGATTTTTTTTAATGATGGCTTTCATCTTAATCTTGTAAAAATGTCATTTTTAAAATGACAATGGCCGAATTTTATGAACTTTATCAATTTGACGACAATTTTGTCTTGTTGAGTTTGATATTACTTGGAACTCTCCGTGGTCGTATGATTTTTTTTACAATATACACGGAGCCGTGTAAATTATTAATGGAGATTTCAAGTATGTGTAGGTAAGGTAAGGTAGGATATAAGTATGTAGGTATATACGCTCCATAATTTATGTTCGATTGTCATTTGGAAAAGGTTCATCCTATAAAAACCAATGTCTTATGGTTGAGGACTTTCCTTTTTTTTTTCTCGTTCGTAGACAAAACATCATTACTAATCACTTTGCTCTATTATTTATTGGACGATTAAACCATCGCACACACACAACAGTAAACTAGACAAAGCTCTGGATTTATTATTTATACACACTGTGGCTTGAACATTAAATGGGGGAATCGGTAAATCGTCCAATGACATTTCCACCACATTTGTTCATTTAATTGTCTCGAGAGTATTTTTTACAAAATGAAGAATCTCCATCAGCATAAAATAATTTTCTGATTTGATTTCTCCGACGGATTTGACGACCCATTCAGAAAATGAGGAACATAAATGAAATGTCATGTTGTTTGATTTGATGCAAAATATAGAGCCCATTGTCAATTGTTATTGTTACACTGTGGAAGTTGTGGAACGAACGGAATAACTCGAGACATGAAGAGTTTTTGCTAAATAAATAAAACGCAGCAAAATATTTGCACTTTTGTTTGTTTTGTTTTGTTTCGACTGTTCGGTGTGTTGTGTTTTTATAACTTTTCATGTATATTTGTGTCCTCTTATCGTACGTTGGAATGAATCCTTCAATTGCGTCATCCCGTCATCCGCAGTTCATCGTCGTCGTCGTGTTTGTTTTCCCATGTCCGATTATTTAACTGACGAGTCACATTATTACATTTTTTATTGTATTCCATATGGAATGTAATGTCAATTAGCAATTTCATTTCTCCACCCGGTGAATAATAAAAATATCAAAAGTCAACAAACCAAATTATATCAATATCAATAGGCACAGAGGCAGAGAGTCAGGGAATTTGTGTGTGATTTGCCATTTGAGACGGTGGGAAAACGGAGAAAAATAAATATAAAACTATTTGAAAATCCACATACGTTACGTACATTTGCATTTGCTTACGAAGGGGATTTTTTTCATGTTCTGCCATTTTTATTTGTTGATTTAATTACACTCCTCATTTCCAAGTACTTATAGATGCGGATGAGATGAAATTGGACTACCAACAGAACTGAGTTGGAGAAAGAATATAAGCTGAAAGAGAGAGAGAGAGAGAGAGAGAGAGTGTGTGTGTGTGTGTTCGTAATTCCAAGATGAGTTTGAGACTTTTGCTTATCACTCAGGAAAATTTCCCAGTTTCTTCTCGTCTCTTCATCTCCGTTTATTATTTTCTGCCTATAAAAATGAAATGATGTTGTTGGGCTCTGCCTACTGCCTACTTTTTGGCCGAGATAAAAAACATTGTCTAGTCGCTCTCTCTCGAGAGAAACAGAAAACCCAACTCTTAAAATAAAAATATCCTCATGAAATGTAAACAGTTTGAGGTTGCGTGTTGCGTAACCTGAAAACGGTTAATCTTTTTTCTTTTACTTTTACATTTCGTATTTCGTCGTTTTGATCCATCTCTCTGTATGTCTGTACTATATATATATTATATGTAAGATGAGAAATGTGAATGATTCAATTTCCCACTGTACTTTGAATTTGAATAGTTTGAATGCTAAGGAAATGTATATAGACTATAGACATATCCGTATGCATAAAATAAAATATCTGTAGAATAGAATGAAATGAAAAAAAAATGAAAAAGAATCTTTCATTTGACTTGTCCTCTAAATCTCAAACTATGATACAGAGATAAGTTGTCTAAAGAGAATCTCTTTAAGAGACTCGCGCTCTCTCGCTCTCTCTCAAGTCCGGAATAATAAGCTCATGATTTAGCATTTATTTATTGCTTGTACAAAATGAAACTGACGGATTGACAGCTGCAAGTACGAAATGGATATGTATAGAAAAAAAAAATTGGAGCAAGTTTGAAAGGGAGAGAAAGAAAGAAAGAGCGAGCGAGAGAGAGAGAGAGAGAAAGACAGTCTGAAGGGCATTTGGAAATAATTATCACACATATGGGAGATTTGATCGAGCTCAAATAGATTGAGAGTCTCTTTTGATGCATGGAAACTGCGAGTGCTATGACGAAGAGACCAAGTCGTAGATACAGTCAGTATTCAGTATTCCATTTCTCGGGATCCACCTGGTTCGGAGTTTTGAGGTGAGCCTGAAGACACACACACACACTTACACACAGAGTTTTGTCGGGTTTCCCGGAGTGGAAAGATAGAGATAGAGCGAGACATGCGTATGAACCAAAACCAAAAGTGAACTTGGCCCCCATGAATTCTCTCCTGCTCCTACTTTGGCCTAACTCTTTTCTCTTTCTATTGAGTTTATACATATACGTGTATATATGTGTTTGTGAGAGAGAGAGAGAGCAAGCGAGTTCCCAATGCTTTGGGTTTCACCGAAATTCGGGTTGAAGCATCAGCTGTAATTTCGATATGGCAGAGATCGCATCATCTGAGAAATCTCTCCAAAATACAAAGCAAATTAAATCTAGTGTTTTCTCTATTCCTTCAACAATCATCTCCACCGTTCGGTCTAGAAGTCCAGACCAACGAGACTTGAACATTCAGTCTCTTCAACTCCACCAGAACAACAATAATACTAGTCTGAATTGTTGTAGATCAACAAGGACCAACTTAAATCATAATAATAATAATAATAATAATATTACAAATTTAAATCGAATTCCAATTCAATTAATAGTAGTAATAATATCAATATTATTATTCGCACATCATCGTTATCTTAAAATTCAAAGTCCAATCATCACAATCACTGCGAGTGCCGTCAGTCTCCTCAGAAATAATATTCCCGAATTCAATTTTAATTTAAATTTTAATCGTCATCAAATAAAATCATTAAATTCCGAGTGGGTATCCTTGGAATTACTTCTCAAATTTATATCACTGTTGACTGTTTACTCTCAACTCGTTTTCCTTCACGATCGGAAAACGCACACAATTGTTTTCAATAACCAAAGAACTTTTTGTCTAATAAAATAAAATAATAATTTGCCCTCAATTCAAAATCCCCCAAAAAGCAATGGCCATCACAATCGGAAAATAAAAAAGTTTTCTCTCCCCCGCATTAAACTGCAACTGCACTTTTTTTGCATTGCACTCCTGTGGGATTTTGATATATATTTTGTATATTGAGATCCAAATACAATCACATATAAAGTGAATAAACATAAACGCAAACAAGGTTTTTAAAGTTTTTTTTTAAAGTTACAGTGCAAACATTCGACAAGTGCAATTTAAAATCTCATTACATTTTTTAAAGTTTTTGTTTCTCTTCAAGTTTAATTAAGTTGTGAACACAGTATTTTTGTTATTTATTCTGGGTCAAACTCGTCAAAGTCAAAGGTAATTCACCATTAACCTTTTTACAATCTCTTGTAAAGTCCTTTTTTTCGTTTCCTCATTTTATTTTTTCTGTGTGCTCTCCACAAATGTGAGGTTCGAGATAAATTTTTAAACGAGTCACTTCCACGTGAAAATGCATACGATAAAAGATTTTTAAATACAGATTCAGTCGTCGTCAGATCTATCTTGGACCATTTGTTTTTATAGTAACTTGACCATTTGCGTCAAAAAAAATTTTTTTTCGTTATCAAAAAATCGACCATCGACACGGGAAATTTACTGTCCACTCAATCGAACACAGTTTTTTTTCGTGTATGTCGTTTTTTATGTGTGCACATTGATTTTCCTTTTCGGTTCAATTGAGTTTTGAGCTCATTCGTCCTTGTGTTCTCTCTCTCTGCCTCTCTCTCTCTCTTTCGTTTTATTTGCATTCAACTGACGTACATATATCAAGTGTTTAGGGATATTTACATTGGGTAATATACTAGCAATGTGGATTATGAGCGAGAGAGAGAGAGAGCCTACTTATTTACACTTGTTAGAATTGGAATCAACGAGATATGACCAAATATTTGTTATAGTGAGGCCGAGCAAGTTTAAATAAGCAGTTTTTCTATTTCATTTTAAAATAGAGGATTCATCACAGGATGACAATTTATTATTGTAACAGAAAAAATGAGGAGTATCTTTAAATGATGAGAGACGCGATCATCGTATTTACTTGCTAAAGTTTGTGTATCTCGGATGCAAAAAAAAAAAAATAGTGTCTACGTAAATTGTACGAAGAGTGTATACGTACATAAATAGTAAATAGTAAATACAGATACTTATGCATGGGCATAGTTCGTTTTTCAATATGTATTTGGTTTATTTTTCTTATTCCTTCTCACTGGGTCGTTGAAGGAGCTCCTTCATTTCATTATACATTTCTATTACGGATAAAAACACACACAATCCACGTTCCCGTGCTCTGGTTCAGACGTCTTTGTGGGTGAATTCGATCGATAAACTTTTCTCTGACTCTCTCTCTGTCTGTCTGTCTCTCTCTCTCTCTCTCTGTCTCTCTTGCACTGTGTTGGTCGTGGTGTTCTTGTTCTATTTTCCTTTGGCTATGTGGATGTACTACTACTCACTACTCACTTCACTACTTGCACTCGTCGTCTGATTTATTCGATTTTTCATAGGTTTACTTGTCAAAGTCTTCATGTTTAATGGGGCGACGAAAATCGTATTAGCTCGTGTACAATGAGCTTTCCTTGTCCATACAGAGAACGGCGTAATGTATTTTTTACATGTTCTGACTCTATTTATATGTATGAACTGAAATTGAATTGAAATTGCTCATGCTCATCATCAGTTCACATGGCATATTTTGTACAGCTCACATTTTTAGTCTATGTATCTGGATTCTCCCATTGAAATGGAATAGAGACATCCCTTCCTGTCTCTTTTCTTCTTCCATTTTTTTCCTTGTCGTCCATGTCCATATGCACATCCGCTCATCTTCCTTTATTATTGGTCTACGACTAAATCCAAATCATCCAGAATAAATGGCTGAATAATCAAATTCTCCAATTCTTCAATTCACTTCCCGAACGTAGCAACAATTTAACTATTTATCCATTCGTCGTGTCCTTTGTATGCTTGTACCAAAATAAGCTGGATGTCATTCCATCCCACATTGGGGAAAAAGAGGTACATTTTCATTTTATTTATGAGAAAAGTGTCATTCAAATTGTCGAATTGTCCATTCAATAACAACAATTTTGAATGTGATTTTTTGAATGAAGTTTCCTAATACATGCTGCTGTTTTTTCTAGTGTAAACTCGAAATTGGGGATTGCAACTAAAATTAGAATGAGAGAATAAGAACTATACGGAAAAAGAGGAAGAGAGCAGAGAGAGAGATGGAATTTAGTTGTCGGTTGTTGTTGTGCACAGAGTTTGAGAGTTTCACACTTTGACCCAGTGAACATTAAAATGAAGTTAATGAGACGAGTTAATGAGTGCTCCATGATGTCAATTTATTTATGGTAGATTGATGAAAAGTACAAGGACGGAAGTGCGGAAGGAGCAAAATTGATTATGTATTCATAAATTAAGAGATAAAATTAGATGCTTCCGAGTTGTGCAGTTTTGGTATTGATTTGATATGCATGAAAATGTATATACATTTACCATAAATTGGACGACTATCTTGTTTGTTAGAGTTGTTTTTGCAGTCGTGGTGATTGCGTAAATTCAGTCAGTTAGTTGGACTTGCACACATAAATACATACACAATTTCATTCCTGCATGCAGGTTTTGACATTTGGTGTTTGTTGATGGCTATGTTGGCTGTTGGTGGGAAGAAATATTATTATTATTATTATTATTATGATGAGGGGATTCGAGTTTCATTGCCATACAAATACAAATAATATGAATGTTCCCTGATTTTATAGAGTTGGTTTAATTATATTGTGATGTGTGATCGTCGTATCTGGATGTGAAATCTCGAATGAATTTCAAGTTAATGCAGGCTTCTTTGTTCCCTCACTTGCGATTGTTGTTGTTTGTTTTTTTATCATGCTCGGAGAATCTCATTGCGGTTTTTATCATGCCCGTGTCCAAGGTCCACGGCAATGTTTTGTTCCATTATATGTACAGGAAAGAAAAGGAGAGCATGGTGCACTTCCTAATCTGAATGGTGGACTCGAATTGGAATTTGAGAAACTATTGAATTAAATGTTAAATGTGGGGAAAGAGATGAAATCTCTGGACATTCTGCAGTTGTTTCGTTTCACTCGTCAAACCGAAGTCAAACCAGTGGCATTTTTCCACAATGGAATCAGGAGCATATCTGCGGTATCTCCTAGTTTCCCTGCAAATACAGAACGTTCACATGTTCTATGTCAAATTTACCAACGACAAACACATGGGAAGACGAGGTCGAGGTCTCATGTTTGATGTTAACTAAAATGCAGGCAGACTGTCAAATTCATAATGGAATTGTGTGTGGAAACTTCTCTGCAAAATTATTCAGAGAGAAATTGAAATAGAAATAGTGAGAGAGAGAGGAGAAGCAGAGGAGGTCTGGTTTAAATGTCAAGTGTTGTTGTTTCCGTTTCCGTTTGATGAGAATGGGAATGAGACGAATTCGAATCTGTACAGTCATTTTAATTTTCACTCCATCCTTTCCGCTTGATTTGCCTAATGAAATTAAAAATTAATCGAATAATGTAGAGTTTGAAGGTCAGAGTATTGGAAAATGTCCTGCGAACTTCCGGTTCACAGATACGTTACATCACTATGACTAATCGATAGCTCAATAAAAATGTCACCACAGAAATCAACAGAATAACAGACCCAGAGGGAAAATGCGCATAATCTAGTATTAAATTATTTATATGGAGCTGATAATCACAAAATTACAAAGTTGATGCTGATTGTGCAAGATAAAAGTAATAGTAGTAATAATAATAATTATTATTGTCCGACTAATTACTCATAACCTATAATTAAAACGATAAAAAGACAATCCAGTCCATTACATTTATAATTATTGCCATCATTATTTTGCAGTGTCTTTGCAGCGACTGCTGTTCTAATTTGTATTAAAATATTTAAAATCATGCTATTTCGTGAGGACGAAAGTAAGGAAAATGCAAATGTTTCACATCTAATGAAATATTTCATGTTCTCTGCACTCAAAAGTAGTCTACATGCAGTGTCTGAACATGAATATGAATATGAAAATGGCATGAGTATTCGAGTACAAAGTCGAGTAGAGATTATTATGTAGGCATAATTCGTGTGAGGAAATGAAGGGCAGTTTTCAAAAGTTATCAAATTTGAACGTGCCATGATGACATGACAATAAAAATTTGTATTGGCAAGAAAATTGTGTGAGTCGAGTGTCGGTGGAGTGAGGGACTGTACAGAATAGAGTTCAGATAAATGTGAAAGGATGAGTAGAGAATCACTAAATGTACATATTATGCATACATATGTAAGATATATTTGTTGTTGATGTGGAATTCAAACGAGTGATCGTCAATTGCCAATTACTCATAACTCGTTTACTCGCCGTATTTATTATGTGCTGCAATTTACAATTATATAGTGTATAATGACAATTAGCGTATAAATAATAGTCAAGTAAATTGATTTCATAGTTGGTCAAGTCCATAATTAGCAAATCTCTTTATAATCTTGTCATTCACATCAGCATCTGCACTGTCGTCCCCAACTCCCAAGCAAGCGAATAGGAACATGGGCAAAGAGGAAAGTTATTATAAAATATTATTTAATTTTTAATTTCTCACCAAATCAAAATTCAAGCTGCGTGTCCTCTGTACCCTCATCTCGTCTCATCTCATCTCGACTTGACTCATTCTCTCCTCACAACTTGATTCCTTTTCGTGTGTGCGTGTGAAAGGAATAAAATGATCATTATTATGACGGTGCGAAATTGAAATATATATATACAGAAATGAAAACAATTGAAGATTTGACATTGTTGCTTCTCTTTCTCTCTGTCTCTCAAGTTGAAAGGGGTATTCGATATGTTTTATGTTTTATGTTTGTTCACGGAGGAGAGTGGAGGGATGGAGCATGAGGAAATCGTCGGAGCCCAAACAAAAAAAAATGGACATGTGTAAACAGATAAAAAATAAATGGCAAATAAATATGGACCCATCCAATTTTTTTTTACGGCAGTCCCAGTCGGATTATTAATCTTATCTTGGGGACTACTTGAAAAAAGACGACTAGAGATTGATTTAATAATAATATAATCGTCAAGTAATTACACACACAAACACACTCGACTTGTTTATTTTAAACTGCAGCATTAAAGTATTTAATACTTACAATTAATAGAGTTGGAGTGATAATGAAAACTGAAACTGAAAGGAGGGAATGTGTGGGGAGAAGTGAGAAGGAACGTGTCGAACGATTGGCAATTGGCAGTACAAGTACAAGTTGTATTGATATATTGATAGAGTGTGTTTGAAGGAGGGCGTGAAATTATCTGTACAAAGGAGAGATGGATTAAACAATTTAGAATTTACAAAGCGTTGCTTTCGCTGTATCTATTGCTATTACTATTACTATTACTCTATTACCCATAATGATTTACTCTGAGTAGCTATAGATAATTAAATAGAAATTGGACACTTGAAATCATGATGCAGTCTTCAGACGCTTTTTAGTAGTCAACTTGTTTCCTTTTGGAAAAGACCTCTGTCTCTGTCACATTTCCATCCATCCATTCCCTGCTACTGCTATATTGCTCTATTGCTATTGCTATTGCCACTACTCATTCCTCATTCCCTCCCTCATTCATTCTCCTATTCCTATACGGATAGATTGTGGGCATACTCTGTGACTCTCCTCCTAAAATTATTAGTCGTATTCCAAGTTGACGAGTGACAAACAATACGAATGCGAAAACGAGCGAGAGAAAACAAAAAGTACAATTAAATATTTGCAAATGTACGTACAGGAATCGGAGGCTCTCATGCTCTAATCTCGTGCACAATAAATAAATATAATAATACAACAAAATAACACCAAACTCGGTGCATGGTGATTAGTGCATACAAAAGCAATCAATTAATCAAGGTACCCACTTTACAAAAACATATTCAGTTGCTTGTTGACTTTCAAATACTCTGTGTACCCGTGCTCTGTGTGTTTGTGTTTGTATTGTGTCAACTCTTCATTTCCATGTAACCATCTCCAATTCCAATTTGTAATTCTATTATACTCTGTTCGTTCTATAAATAATTGACTCGTACATGTTTTCAACTTTATTTTCGTTTCAAGGAAGAAAAAACAAACACAAACTTTTGAAGTACATAAAATATCTGTATAGGGGAACAACAGGGAAACTCTGTTTAAATAAGCAAGCAGACACGGTATAACTTCATTTACGTTAGGTAAACAAGAGAATAATAACAATAATACCGGAAAAGAAAGTTCCAAAGTTTGTTAGTTTACCTAAACTCTTTTTATGACATACAAATCCTCACTTTCTGGTTCAACTTGGATCAACTATTGTGATCTGGAAAGTATAAGAAAAGACTTTCACTTGATATTTTAGGATTGACTGTGAGATTGTGAACTGTGGAATTGATGGAAAGGATTTTAAGAGTGAAATATTTCTGGGAAAGTTTCCAGGAAAAATTGAAATTATTTCTCCCTTGTTGCGTCCTTGCGTCAAGTTGCGTGTGTCTCGGTGTGATTTTAATTGTATTTTTATTTTTTGTCTGTTTTCTTGTGTAGTTTCTCTCTCGAGTTGCACTGGAATGAGATGACGTTGTTGACAAGTTTGGACCATTCTTCTCAGCTGCAGCTGCTCAAGTAAAAAAAAAGGAGAGAAATATATAGAGGAGAATCAAGGAGAGGAATCAAGGGAAAAGAATTGGAGTATTTTTACATGAAAAACCGATAATGCCAGTCCTGACTCCCGCCGCTCTGAGAAACCAATTATTGTGTTCACTGAGGATTTCTTCTTCAAGACAAGGAAGGAATTTGGGACATTGGGAAAACCTCATATGAGTCTGCTAGCGCTCAGCTCCTCCATCATTTTGTAATCATTCACTTTATCAACACCAAATATAGATCCAATCCAATCCTGGCTTTCCTGCCGGCCGGCCAAAGCTTCTTCCAATTACAACAACAATCCTTATTTTCTCATCCGACTCCAAAGAAACAAACGGATGTTGTTTCTGGATGAAGGAATCCACACTTTTTGTCCATATTTTTTTCTGTTACCATTTGAGATCTTTAGTTTGATTTATTTACATCAAATCCCTTTTTATTTTCAATTCAACACTTAAGTTTTCATTATAAAATCCCACAACAACAAGAACAACAAGAACAACACGCAAAATGATTGTTGAGGGTACCAAGAAAATGGCCGACCCTCCGGATGGTGGATGGGGCTGGGCAGTCGTTTTTGCCAGTTTTATGATTCATGTCATTGGTAAGAAGTTGATCAAGATTTCACTTGACGACGACGATGACGGAATTAATTAAATTCCTCAAAATATTTGCACACCACGTTTGATTTAATCCTTTCCCCTCGGGCCATTTTCCTTTTGTTTTCTTTAGCTGATGGAGTTGCATACACTTTTGGTTTATTTTTCAACGAGATACATGCGGATCTTCATGCGTCTAAAAGTTCTACAGCTTGGATTGCCTCCATCATGGCTGGCGTCACCTATTCTGCCGGTAAATTAAATGTCGTATTTTACATGAACATTTCCTGCCTGCCTGCCTCTTGTCAAATGTGGATTTAATTAGTAATTAAGCATGTAGTTCGTAAATAAATAAATAACTAATTAATTATTTGTGTGTAGGGCCACTGGCAAGTGCGTTTGTAAATAAATATGGCTGTAGAGCCGTTTCCGTGTCTGGAAGTCTCATAGCCGCATTTGGGTTTTCAATCAGTTATTTTGCCGAAAGTGTCATTTTTCTTTATTTTTCTGTTGGCGTGATCGGAGGTGAGAAAAAAGAACTTGAAGGATTTACAAAAAAATAAAGTTTTTACATTTCTGTGATGGAGAGGGAAAAAATGAACTGAATTTCTTCAATTTTGAATTTCCACAGGTTTGGGTTTGGGATTAATTTACTTGCCGGCCATCGTGAGTGTGACTTGTTATTTTGAGAAAAAACGGGCATTTGCAACGGGTTTGGCTGTCTGTGGGTCTGGATTTGGGACGATGGCATTAGCCCCCATCATCAAGCTCTTGGTAAGACAATCACTCAATCATTCTCAACTTTCTTTACCATTTTACAACTGTACCTATATACATACACAAAATGTGTGGCCCCAAGTTTAAATTGGACTCGCGGACATTTGTTTGATATTGTGTGTGTGTAATGTGTATCTATAGATTGTGAGGATTGGGTGGAGATTAGCACTTCTGGCGACGGGAGGGATCATTTCCCTCTGTAGCATCTTCAGTTTTTTCTTTCGACCACTTAAAATCCGTATCATATCTGACAGTATTGAGCCTGAAAGGCAAGCACTCGCCATTCAAAGTAAACCTGGACTTCCGGACATTGTTGAGCCTGGAGAAGATGAGATGAAAGAAGGCCATGGAATTCAATCTGTCAAGTATTTGTACATTTCACGTAAGTCCCAGCACATTTCCAAATCCAATTACATGTCTATTTATGTCCATACTTATTGTTAGATGCGAATTTTGTTTCATTTTAATCTTGACTTTTATCTGTAATGATTAGCTGAATCGATGGAGGCTTCTGCCGTCTCAATTTCCAGTCCGGATAGAAAACGATTGACGGCAGAAAACTCGAATACGCTTCAAGTGAACTCCCAGGTAAAGACAAATACAAAAGTACCTAAGATAAGTATCACAGTATCAGTATGCATATAATGCGGATTCTGAATTGAAATCCTGATTTGCTCATGTGAATTTAATAAAACCTTGGTTGTTTTATTGTTTTTTTGTCTTTTTTTTTGTATTGTATTGTAGACGTCGGAGACGTTGACAATGTCCAGTAGTCAGCCTGCACTTCCTGTGGGGATTGGGAGTATCGAGTCCCTCAATAGATATTCATCCCTTCAAGGGAAGAAACGTCATTCCCTCAAAATGCCATTTCAAAGTTCAGGGAATTTTGGGTCGGAAAGTGGTGGGGACACTCGACATCGTTATAAACATTTTCAGAGCTCTGTGGCCGCCAATCATGGACTCATTCTAGAACGAAAAGATGTTTTTTATTCGGGGAGTCTAATGAAAATCCCGGATTTCAATACGTTACAAGAAGAGAAATCCTCGTTGGATAGTACAGACGCCCCCAATTTGGATGATGATGAGTTGGATGCTCCTTTAAATTTCCACACACCCAAGAGATTCTGTGGTTGTTGCACTCCACAATTCTATGCTGTGTTCACTGCCATGCTCCGTTGTAATCTACTCAAAGATCCCGTCTTCCTCCTTTTCGCCATATCAAATTTCTTGACCAGTATCGGTTATCAAGTCCCCTACATTTATTTGGTAAAACACCCTCAATTGTATCTTACATTACACATTCCATTCAAATGATGATTTTTTTTGTACTCATTCCTTTCACATTTCAAATCACAAATTTCATCTTTTGTTTTATTGACGATGGATTGATAGGTGGATATGGCAGAAGAGGTCCGAAATAAAACAATGCATTTACCTCATATGAATGCAACCCATATGACTCCAACAGAGCCCCCAGGGCATTATGAAGGGACGGAATATCTGTTGTCCATCGTGGGGATTGCGAATACACTGAGTCGGATCATGTTGGGATATCTCAGTGATAAAAAGTGCGTCAATCGTCTCATGCTCTACAATTTTGCACTGATAGCTTGCGGTCTCGGTAAGAATAAACAACAGTGATTTTATTCCTCTCAAATGTACATAGTTTTTTTTTTTTTTGATGGATGGTTCGAAGGTTATGGACAATTTTCTCTGTACAATTTCCTCATTCATTTTTATCTGTATTATGCGTTAGAAATTGGATGGAGAGTTTCCTCATCTTTATCTTTGTGTTTGATCATTTCAATTCATTTGGTTTCGGGGTTTGAAAAAGAATATATACGCATGAGCTGAGAAAAGTCATTGTCTCATTCCGTCAATTTACTTTGCGTATATACTTACTTACTATAGGTAATACCTATTAGGTATTCAGTATTCACGTGCGGAGCGCGTGGAGCGCGTGGAGATGAGTGGCAGAGCGAGAGAGAGAGCAAGAGTTATTTAACTCGTCTATTTTTCCTCTTTCTAAAAAAAATATATTATTATGCCGTTGGAAAACTTTGAAACTTTGGGAAAGTTGTGTGTGTAAATTGAAATTGAGACGGTTGCATAATAAATATTTCTAGAGTTTATTATCCTCATCTCTTATGAAATCCTCACCCACTCGGATTGTAACAAAAGGGATTTCTGCATACTTTGGTATAGGTAGGTACATATACATACTTACTATATGGTTTCGCTTTTATTCAGGGTTTTTGTTTGTCGATCCTAATGAGAATGACGATTGGTTGAATGATTTCATTCATTTTGCAAAGCGTTCTCATCGTTCACATCACTTTCAGAACTGCAAGAGACGGAAATAGAATTTTCTACATAAATTTACATAGTAAATATACAGATATGTATGTAATAAGTTTCTCGGTAATTTCCATTTCATTTTCTATAGCAGAATTTAAATTATTTCTGCATAGTCTGTACATGGAATCTGGAATCTCATCATCGTCAGTTTATTCTTCTCCAATGTTTTTCTTCTAGTGTAGGTACACACATACACATCGTGCTTTTCTCCTCAACAAGAAAACAAGTCAAGTTTTTCTATAATAATAGAGGGATTTTTTTTTGGCGTGGGATGGTAATTTTCTTGGCCAAGGTTTTTCTTTCTTGATGACGACGATGACTTGAGAAAAACTGTATGGGAGTTATATTAAAAAAAAAAGGGAAAAGTTTTGGCGAATTTCGAATTGCAAATCTCGGATCTTAACCATACCTGTGTGAGAGATTTGTAGAATTTTCTTTTCCCTTTAGTCTCAGACTTTGATAATCCACACACACACACACACACAAACAAAACAAGCATAAGCAGCCAGGAGTGACTTAAAAGTTTAAACCTGTTGTTGATATTTGGCAGGATTACAAGTTTGACAGAACAGGAACATCGTTAAGCCACACACACACACACATATATAATAGTCTGAGCAAGGACCATCATTTTTTGATCGACTGCCAAATTAAACGAAAATATACATACTCCAAAGTTTGTAATGATAGAAATACGATGGAAAGTATGAGGACTGAAACTGAAACTTTTTTTTTCTACACACACATTGCAAATATTGGCTAGAACTTTTCAACGGTTTTTAGCATAGAACAGGAGCAACACGAGCATCTCCAAATGTGTTTTTAATAATAGGATTTAACTACACATAAATAAAATGTAATATTTCTCCCTCTTTTTCACTTTCTTTCAATATATAAGATATATTTGTACATAAAGCACCGGCACCACATGCAGATGGAAATACAGATGAACTGTGCTATTGCTGTTGCTGTACTCTCTCGTGTTTACCCGATTCCCTTTTTTCTTTCTCACTTTATACTGTTGGACTTTAACCTTTCCATGTTTCTTCAAAACAATTGAAAGTTCAAAGAAAAGAAAAACAGTCATTTATTTTATTTTACATATAAAAAAATGAGCTAAAAATAATAAAACACCGTCATAGAAATACCAACCACAAATCCTTTTCGTGTACGTCGCCAATCATGATGCTTTTTTTTGTCCTACGCCTTTTCACACATTTAACGACAACAACAACTTGACATTCGGCAGTCGGAATTCCTCTCTCACTGCTAGAAACCATGTTTTATATTCGAGGAAAATATTTGAATGGATTTAATTAAGATTTTCATATTTTTTCCCCCTCTTCCAAATGCCATCAAATGTTGTTAATGAGACAATTTGGATTTTTTTTGTTTATTGTTTGTACAGCGACGGGGATGGTGTCACATTTTCCGGATTTGACGGTATTACGCGTGTACTCTGGTGTTTTTGGGGCACTCATCGGGGTTTACGTCTCGTTGACATCCGTCATTCTCGTTGATTTACTGGGATTAGAGAAACTGACCAATGCCTTTGGCCTTCTCCTCTTGTTCCAAGGGATCGCATCCGTCGTGGGACCACCCATCGTCGGTAAAATCCCACATTCCCCCATTATTCAACTGAAAACTTTCATCCATCCCTATATATATTTTTTTTCATGCAATATTGAATTCATCATGTATTTTCTTAAAAAAAATTGTATTGTTAATTGTGTATTATGTGTGTATTTATTCTGTAGGGTCACTATACGATGAATTCAAGAACTACTATGCTGGCTTCTGGTTGGCTGGGGGAACGATGGCGTTTAGTGGACTCATACTATTTGCAGTCCCACTTCTTCAACGTCAAGATCGTAAAAAGAAAGTTTGGAGAGCCAAAGAAGACTACTTGAATTCAACGTCGTTGGTGCCGAACGTTAGTCCTAAAAAGAAAATTACCAATAACAATATTAATGAAGTTTGAGCGAGAGGAAAGTTTCAAAAAAACTTATCAGTTTACAATATATGTAGATATTTAATCATGAATGTACGATACGATATAGCAGATGAATTTTCAAGGTACTTTTGTGTCGCTTAGGTATAGTTTCCAACGATAAGATTATACATTTATTAAGTACTTCTTGTTCTGTGAATATATGTACATGGTTTAGAACTTATCGTTAGGATGAGTGTAGACTCGACGACTCTTTTTATATTACTTTTTAACTCAACTTTTATACATTATATTTTTTTGTTTCATCCTTTTTTCCTTAAAAGTATATATATCACATTACTAATTATTAATTACTCATAGGCTTTGTCAATAGCCGTAGCAGCTAATCGTAAGAGATATTATGTGTAAAATCCTCTACCACACACATGCTCTTTAATCCTTATTATCCTTTTCCCTATATATTTCCTATGCAGAAACTTGTACCCGTCAATTCCTTGTACATCGAGCCACATTAGAAAATGGAAAATCCTCACACACACTTTCTCTCTCTCCCCTATGCGTATCGCCTTAATGCATCCTCGATCCTCAACCACACACGAATTTTTTGGTGGAAAAAGTTAATAGGAATTGCGATTGGGATTCCTTTCCACATCCACAAAACTTTTGTCATCTGGTATAATCGTTTAATTATTTAGATTTTTCTTGGTTTAGAAACGTTTTTTTTTTTTTGTTTTTCATTTTTCATGTTCCTTTTTTTAAACATGATAAAACTACAGATATAAACTATATAATGAGAAATCATGACAATTTTGTTTTGTCTCTTCTAATGCTACCTTAGAAAATGGAATTAATTGACTAAAATATTGATGGTGCTCCGATATCCCTCGCTATAATGAGGGAATATCGTTTAAATGAATGAATACTTGCTGGCAAAGATTTAACCTTTAATTACTTCGTACACAAAAAGTTGAGTGATTGTTTGGTTTTTATAAATGTGAGTTCGAACCACATGAAAATGAACTAAACAATAATAATTTACAAACGGATAAAATATAAAATGTATATATGTCTGTAGTTAAAGAATATTTTGTCTGCATTAGTTAATTATTTAATTACATTACAAACGTATGACATGTGGACGGTTTGACGTAACAAAAATCGAGAGTTGTTATTTAAAGTCGCATGAAGAAAGTTGAGAAAAGTTTTCTCAGAAAACTGAGCAGAGTTGAGTTGAGCAGTTTACTCGGAAACAAAATGTATGAAATTTGACTGCTGTGTGTGTTTTTTGCATAATTTGGTGCAGTGCACTTTGAATGTGGAAATATATTTATATGTGTGAATTTTACTTACCCACAAAAAGAATGATTGGAAATTGCAAGGGATATATTGCATAATTATTCATATTTTTATCCGTCAGAGTCTTTCCAAAGTTCCATGTTCAAGTAAAAATGACGACAAAAACAAAACAAAAAAAAAACAAATGAAAACTTGAGAGTAATTAACTACAAAGCCTATTATTTAAAACTATAAAGCGATGACCTCTACTAAACTAAATACTGATTTCATATTGTTGTTCGTCTATGAAAAGGGAAAAGGGAAACAAAATCATTGATTGATAATTTTAATATATCTATAACAAAAAAAAGAAAGATTTTGATGTTGATTGAGGAGACTCGACTGTATGATTGTTTTTTGTCTTCAGAGTTGCCACACACATTGCACGTGTGTAAAAAAGGAGTGTGTAAACAGAAACAGTGTATATACTACTAATAATAATAATTATTATTATTAATAATAAGTATATATATAGGTAAATAGTAAATATGATAGTTGTAGATGGAAATACATTTTTTGACTATACTGATTGTGATACATACGAGTCTGTGCTGCGGGGTTTCACCATCCGACAAATATATTGTGAAATTACTTATATACGTACTTACATTACAGACATAACTGTAATTAGAATTAGACGGATTCTACACAAAAGATAAATACTTATTAATAGCAATTATAATTTATAATGTTGTTGTAATTGTGAGGCGATTGATTGACGGTTCATATCATATTGTAATATGAATCATATGTGTGTATGTTATTGTGTAACAAGAAAAAGTACTATTATCGCATAACTGAGATAAGAGGGAATTGAATCACTTAATGTATTTATGTACAGAAGATTGCAATTTTGGAAATTGCAAAATTATGACTTGGTACAAGAGTTCAACTTACGCCCCGACCTAATATATCTGTACGTATCGTACTTACCTATACAGTGTAGACATTTGTATATGTATTTAACTATAATGAAAAAGTAAATGAAACTTTAAATTGTGATGTTCGAAATACTATCGAGATCGAGATGATATATATAAAAAAAATTATGAATTAAATGTGTATGGTATGTGTTGATCATGTGTAAGTATACCAAGTACTCAAATGAGAATATGATGACTACATATATATGTATTATATATATTATATCAAGTTAAAAGTTTGTGAAAATGCTGTCGTGCGTGTGTGTGTGTGACAAATGACAAAGGACTCAAAATTTGTCATTTGTATCAAAAAATGAATGTTGAGTGTTCAAGTTTTTTGTATTAACTTGACCAAATGTATATGTAGGAACAATTTTAACATATTTATGTTTATCTTTACGTTTTACGTTGTTTTGGAAGAAAATTTATTATAATAAAAAAAATGTGTGAATATACAAAAGAAATTACATGCAGATATAGCGTGAGGGTTCGTGTGTGTTATTCATTTCTGTCATTTGCCTAAAATTGATAGCAAAAAAGAAAAAATTCTTTATCTCCGAATACTTGTTGTTCTAACTGAGGTGAGACAAGGCGAAGCAGGAGATGGCTGAATTTCCATAGTCACTTTACATGACGATGATGGATGATTTTGATTTTCAGTTAAAGGGATTCTGTTATAACTCGATGAGCTTCTCGTAACTCCGGCTGACAGAGCATTTTCAATGTGAATTCGCCCCAATTCCTCCCGTATACTCGGCACTCCCAACAAATACCAAAGGGGATTCACAAACACGAGCAACTATATATAATATATGAACGATTTCAATGAGGATCTCTTTCAATTAAATGTCACACATGTACATATCGTACATGCTTGACCATGGACTGGACTTGGAGAAAGTCATTTAACTTTTTAAATACGTACGTGAGAAAGCATCGAGTGTAGGGACTCCAAGTAAAAAATGCCGTCTCCGGACACCGAGTTGGGCAGCCAATCCGCAAATCCAACCAGAGTTATTAGGCAAAACAAAAAGAAAATGGATGAGGAGATGCAAGTCGTCACCTATAATAAATTTACAGTTAAAAGAGACAAAACACCATAAAACTGGAAAAATGGCTGTGATATCATTTATTTACATGTTATATGTTTTATGCTTGTCATTTGGTTTTGTGTATACTGTGAATATCCTGGGTGAATCAAACCATGAATGTTTCTGGTTCACTTTCCAAACGACCGGAGATTTCCTGGACCTTCCAAGCAAATGAAACCTAAGGGACATAAATAATGCATACATATTTTGAATTTATATTTAGTTTTGTATTTATATTTAAGCAATAAAATCCGTGAACTCTCCCGTTTTACATGATAGCACTCGGGAAAATAAAGGTGACAAAAGAAAAGACGAGAGCATAAGAGAAATCTTTCCATTCTCCATCACGGGGCACCATCAAAATATCGCAAGTGAACTCCTTTCTTTCGTAGCTAGTTATGGTGTGTCACATGGAAAATGTAAAATAATACATGATAGTCAATGATAAATTGCACCCCATGAAAATTAAATTTGGCTAGAATTGTGTATGTGACGTAAAAGTAAAAGTACCTTCCCCACCCAGCAAAAGGAAGACAAGCCCAAAAAGCTTCAAATAGCCAAAATCCAATGGCGATTTTGAAAAAGAAAAGTGGATTGTCAAAACGATGGAGCTCCAAATGTTTCACGTAACGTTCAATACAAAGAAGGAGAACACTAGACAAAATGACAATTTGAAAAAAGGATTTGAGGAAACCAAACAAATTACACGAGGCAGATCCCCACACCCAGCTATATAGAAAATCACAGGAAAAAACACACAAACACATGATTATTTACCTATAGTTTATTGTACGCTCTAATTGAATCTAATTGAATGATTGACTTGGAACGAGTTGAGGAGAGTGACAAAAACTTACTGTTGAGCAATTTGAGATGGAACTATAAATGTCAAGTGACCAAAGACTGTAAATCCAAATTGATTCACAGCCAAATTGGTCAAACATACCCCCAAGGGACTTTTACCCACAGACACTCCACGATAAAGAATTGTTAAGGATATTGAAGTTGCAGCCAAACTCAGAATCCCTGTCACATTTTTTGAAATGAACAAATTTGTAATTACTTATCTTCAGAAATATTAATAATTTGGTCAAAAATCCTTTCATGTCTACCTAAAATTCCATGAAAGAAGCCTGCAAAAGAAAACATTCTTTTTTTGTTTTCTTATATAGTGGCCGAATGTTGAAAGGAAAAGTCTGAAGAGTCAAAATTTTTCAGTGATGACTTAATTTAATTCGTAATTATTATTTTACCATGCACAATTTCTCTATGGAAGGAAATACTTGTAATATTAATTTAATTTAATTGCTGTTTTGCTGAAACCGTTTTGTAAGTATAACAACCTGTAGATGGATATGAATGAAGTAAACCTATGAAATTCATTTGGGCAAGGAGAAAGAGGTAAATAATATCACTTGTATAGATGATGTGAAATGACAACATTTGCCATGTAAAAATGTCTGTAGAAATGCAACCAAGTATGAAGACAGTACAGAATTTCAAGCTCTTACGCGTATCTCATTTCATTATCGTATAACATTCCTGGACGCTGCTGTCTCACTGCCTACGACTTGTGACAAATCAAATTACTTGTACAGAGTTCCATTTCACGCATTTAGTGTGGCACACAACTTAGGACGGTATCCTCAATAATAGGTATATTGTATATTTTCGTTACAGGTTTCCTTTATTTAAATAATTTATTATTGCAATATTTATGTATGTATATCAAAATTTTTGTATAAGCTGACAGTTGCATTTTTTTAAACGTTTACAATGAATACACAAATTGAAGATTTTAATTTGTACCTCTTCACTACACTACTAACCTTTTTTTTTGCTCACAATATAGAGTAATTTTTTTATAGCTAATATATATTAAATATGTAAATGCCTACATGAGCATGTAGATTTAAAAAACATTCATTTTTTCCTCGTTTTCTTCATTCATGAAAAAGTTAACACAAATGTGGTACGATATTTTGTAATAGCCTATAATTTATAGGTACATATATAATATGTAATCTGTAACAATAATATAAAATTCAAAAAAAATTCCTTTTAGTGATTTTACACATTGCTACTTCTATACATATACTTCATATACTATATAAATTATTGTAGGTTCGGTATTAAAAAAGTGAACTTCACATAAATACATACTCACACTATGTATTAAAAAAAAGGTTTTAGAAATAACAACAATTGTAGTAACAACACCAATAATAACAGAAATGATAAAAAAAAGTAGGTTAATTAAAAACTTTTAAAAAGGGATACACTTAGTTTCAACAATTCCGTACAGTCAACATCTCCTTGTGGCGGACTCGTGATGGGTGTGGAGACTTGATTACCGAAATCAACGGATAAAAGACTTTTTGCAGGCAGATTCAACAGGTAACGTCTACATAAACAAAAACAAATTAAAAACATTATGACAACTAGTAGGTACAATCAGAAGTATTGTCAAGTCCTGTAAAGTTTTCTTTTATGATTGCTTGAGGTTCATTATGACAAATTCTTTTCCAAATAAATCGAAGCTTTTTTGGAGTGTTGATTTCTGGAATTTTGAGTTTTGTTTTGAGTAGAGCATGAAGAAGTAGTATTATGAAAAAATATTAGTTTTGAAAAAAAACCCGCCGTTTGGGCGGGACGACGTATTGAAATTCGGAAATAGTGATATTTTCCCCATTTAATTGTGGAAAAGCGGTAAATTTTTCTGGCAATTTATTTTCTTGATTCGTCTTCTACATGAAAAAATCTAATCGACGTCGATTTTGAGATTTTCAAAATTAACAAAACTACGCCCGCTACAGCGGTTTTTATTGCCCCATTAAATTTTATTGCCCTCTCTCTCTCATGACAAAACCATCCTTCGTAGAATCACACACATTTCTTGACAAGTCATTTTGAACATTGAAACTATGAAATGTACAGAAAATGGACCACACAAGGTCACCAAATCGTTGACCTTATAATAAACCATCTGTAGGACCATAATATGTGTCCCCCTACCAAGTCTCATCAAAATCGAAGCACATTTGCCCAAGTTATAACGATTTTCGTTTTGGCGGAAAACCGCCGTTTTAAAAACCGCTGTAGCGGGCGTAGTTTTGATAATTTTGAAAATCTAAAAATCGACGTCGATTAGATTTTTTCATGTAGAAGACGAATCAAGAAAAAAAATTGCCAGAAAAATTTACCGCTTTTCCACAATTAAATGGGGAAAATATCACTATTTCCGAATTTCAATACGTCGTCCCGCCCAAACGGCGGGTTTTTTTTCAAAACTAATATTTTTTCATAATACTACTTCTTCATGCTCTACTCAAAACAAAACTCAAAATTCCAGAAATCAACACTCCAAAAAAGCTTCGATTTATTTGGAAAAGAATTTGTCTTATATAAACAAATCCGAATACCTGACAACCATATCTCTTCGAGCTGAAAAAGCTCTTGAATGTTGGCCCAGCCCATAATTTGTAAACAAATTTTTCCTTTCAGCTGAACGAAGTCGTTGGATTGGGCATTCAAGTTCTTTTTCAAACTTTTCCAGTTCTGCTTGTTCAATATCCTCTGGTAATTCTAGTGTCTCTTTCACTTTGTCAAAAACTTGTTGAAATAACGTCTTGCCACAATGTTTCCGGGAGAGTCCTACATGTTGAAAAACTTTTGTAGAAGTCCATCTTTGACGCACTGAACTCGTCATTTGTGAAAGTTGTTCACATTTATCCCGTCGAAGTAAACTTGCCCAATTAATTCCTAACACGTCTACAATACTAATTTTATTTTCTACATCACCAAAATCTTCATCTGATATCTCTTCAAAATCCATTCTTTCCAAAATATCATCATCAGTTTGACTCTGACTATGTAAACTTCGAACATCTCTTAAATCATAAGACATGCGGATTGGAAGGGAAGATGTTGTGACCATTGTCTTTCCAGAATCCTTATCTAATTCAACACTTAAACTTTCTTCCATTTGTTGCTTTTTATCTCCTTCACTATTCAAACTAGAGATATGGACAGCAGTAAGTGTAGAAGTAGTAGTTGCAGCAGCAGTAGGGACATTAGCTATCGTACTACTGTTTTCATCAGAAGATGGGATTATAATGTTTGATAATTCGTTAATTGGTTCTTTTGTAACGATAACTGTTGTTGTTGTTGCTGCTGCTGGGGATTCAGAAGATAATGTTAATTCCACAGGGTCTGGTATGTTAATAACAACTTCTCGTGTTAAAATATCATCAGCATCATCACTAAAATCGCTTAAATCTTCAGCATCAATATTTTGAATTGTCATATTCTTATTGTTTTCAATAGTATCAAATGTTGTTGCTGTTGATGGCGTCGTCATTGTTGTTATTGCTGGTTCCATAACATTTATTCCACTTAAACTTCCAATACTACTACATTTGTCTTTGATTTCCTCTAGAGCTGAAGTTCTTGTTTCATCTACTAATTTCGCAATTTTTGAGGGTAATTTGTCTGACTCGAAAGGTTCAACACTAATACACGGATTTCCTTTTAAAGTTTGATCAACCCACATATCAACACGAGATTGTTTGATTGTCTGCTCTTCATAGCGTTCCATAAGAGCTTCTTTTGTTTTTGCTATCATGGGCATGTGTCTATTTATGGGTGGAGCTACATGAGCTGACCTGAAAATAACATTCCAGAAATTTCATTGAAAATGTATACATGTATATAAGTAAATTATAAATATATATATAGGTACATGTGTAATGTGTATATATAAATTTATAAGAATAAGATCCTTAGAAATACTACATAACATGATTATATTAAAATGTGATTCCAAATTAAATGGTTATTTACCTTGGACGGGGTTCTTCGTGTATCATTCGTGGATTTTGTGGAGGTGGTTTGTTTAGGAGTCCAGGTTTATTCACCAAAACAGGAGGAGAAACACCAAGAAGTGGTGGTGCTCGAGCTGGAGGTCTCGGTGAATCATAATCTTTAGGCCTGTCTTTAATAAGCATAGGTCCGTGATCACGTTCCGAGTCTGAATGTTTTGGTGCAATTCGTCCACGCTCCATAATTACTGTAGGTGGTAGTGGTCTGGCAGGAGCAAATCTATCTCTGGGTCTACTTTGTTCACGTGGCAGAGGATATCCTATTTGATTTGATTTTTATTATAAAAAAAAGTATTAAAATTAAAACTCAAAATAAATAAAATAAAATGAAATAAATAGGTTCTAGATCAAAACAATGCAACAAAAAAGAAAATAATAATAACCTGGTTTGTCATAAGCACCACTATGCTGCTGTACAGTGTTACCAAAGACTCTATCCCGATTCAAAGTCTTCATCTTGTTCCCATTATCATAAGTTCCTAATTGTGGCCGATCCCTCCGAGGTGATTCCATGCGTCGATGGTGCTCTTCAAATGAAGGTCTTCTATGTGGTGATCGGACAATTCTAAGGATGGATTTATTATTTAATTATTTATATAATTAAAACAAATTGACCTTAACTTTTATACAATGGACATGTTGCAAGTCCGTTATGTATTTTTAACAAATAAATATTATTATGAAAAGTTCTTACCTTAACCGATCTCGCTCTCTAGACGGTGGTCTGGGTGGAGGACTTCTATCTCTTCGAGGAAGAAATTTATGGCTACTAATAGGAGGTTCTGGTGGTGGGACTCGTCGAGCTGTTGATGGAGATGGAGATCTCCGAGTAATATTATTTTTAATGTATTTTGGAGGTGGAGAAGGAACTGTACGAGGTCTTTTATGACTCGCATAATTTCCATCCATAGACGAAGAGCCTCCGAAATTATCATCAGACAAACGTCTTTTTCTTGGCTCATCATCAAAAATTGGTCTCTCCTTCCCTCTAGACATGTGGTCATAACTTCGGCTTGGTGTGAGTTGATGTTGATCCTTTTCTCTTTCCATTGGTTTCGAAAAATTTCTTTTCAAATCATTACTCATAGCTCTGAGGTCTCTCTCTGGTGATTTATGACGATTTATTACACTGGATTTACCACTACGTTTCATGTCCTTATAGTGAGAGTCCATTCGAGAGTCTTTTGAAGATGCAGAAGAAGAAAGAGATTGACGTTTTAAGGATGCAATATGTTTTAACTTTTCACCTGATGCACTTACTAAAGGTTTAGATTTTTTCTTTATTTTCTTCTTATCTTTCTTTGGTGGTTTCAATTTTATACTTGGAACTGAACTATCTGTACTTGAAGTGACAGCTGAGCTACTACTTGAAGAAGCATGAGTTGCAGAGGAAGATGATGACCTTGACCTACGGAGAGTTAAAAAATAAATAACAATGAAACAATACCAATTTCAGTTGTAACAATGTCACAATACTCCTGTGTGTAAAAATTTGTTCAAAACAAAAAGAAATTATATATAAATACCTTGAACGGGTGGAATAAGAGCTTGATGAAGCTTTCGAAGAACTCTCATCTGAGCTCAAGGAGGAAGAACGTATTTTGCCTTTCCCTTTACTTGAAACCCCTTTCTTAGATTTCATATTTGATTTAGATTTAGGAGATTTTTGAGAGATTTTTGATTTTGGTTTTCTTTTGGGACTAGATTTCCGTTGTCCAAATTGTTTCTCTTTGTCACCCTTTGAAGACTTTATTGAACTTTTCACTTTACTACGATGAGTACCAGCCGAGGACGATGGAACAATTGGTTTTTTCTTTAGACGAGGTGATACACTACGACTTCTACTTTTTGCATGACTACTTCCGTCTTGACCACCTCTTTTAGAAGCTGAATGCCCAGATCTCTGTATAAATAATACACGTTATTGGTTTTTTAGTCGCGAATGATTTATGTTCGCGACAGTTAATTAGGTTATTCAATTATTTATAATACTTACATGAGAGTGAATTTTCAAAGGTTCATTTCTGGATTTATATCCCTGAACATTCGGTGACTCAGATGGTTGTTGGTAATGAGAAGAGCTTGAACTTGCATTATCTCTGTGCATAAAAATGAGAGTGGACATGTTGAATTATTATACAATAATGGATGCATGCCGCACCGACATATTTCTAATTGAAAAAAATATTGAATGATTCAATTTTAATACCTTCTTGTTCCAAGACGATCAAATACACTGGGACGCTTCTCTTCAACAACAGCATTGTTTCGATTGTACACACCGTGATGACTACTTTTTTCCAGTCTTCCACGACTATGAGCTTTAGACATTATTAGTTCAATGTCAAATAATTCACTTTCATAAACTTTGATTGTTTTTATTTGTCACAGTTAATTAAAATTACAATTTTTCACCATACACACACACACACCACACACTTTTTATCGTCTTTTTTCAAAAGTCAACCACTTGATAATAAATGCCTTCAAAAACTTGCTTATTTTAATGTAGAGAGTCTTAGAGTGTTCTTAAATTGACACATGCTAATTTTAATAATTATAACAGTTTATAATAGTAATAAAGTAATAATAATTGACTAATAAACGATATTTTACGAAAAGTATAAGTAGAATTTGAATGAGGATTTTGGAAATCTGCCGAATGGGCTTGAAGGAGGTGAGCAAAATGAAAAATATTAATTTTGGCCCATTTTCACATTTTAATTTTTTCATGCAGGACCAAGTAGAACTTTGATGTTCTGACAATACAACAATTACCGATGATAATTAACACCTTAAATGCCACTTACATACCTCATTAACAAAATTTAATCGGAATTAGGCTTGTTCAGCTCTAAAGATTTGACGCGGGATTTCGTTGGATGCAGAGATTAATTGCCGAAAAATCTTCACGACAAGGAGATTGTTATTTAAATAATTACAATTTACAATTAACAGGTAATCATTACATTAATTTCATCATTTGGAAATCATTATATTAATTTCATCATTTGGAAATCATTATATTAATTTCATCATTTGGAAATCCATTCCCTAGTTATACAGTTTGTAGTAAATAAATATAAGCTTCAATTCGTAGTATTGAAATGGGATATTTCATCATGTGTATATTTTAATATTTATGTTTATTATAGGCATCCCATTTTAATGCTAAGAACGACGAGGACATTGTACAAAATGTTGAACATTTCTGTTGACGGTAACATTTCCAGTGGGAAATCAACTTTGGTAAGTCTTTTATGGTCGTGAAATTCGTAATTTAGATTCGATTATTCAAGTCCAAAACCTATTTGACTACAATTCGACATAATTAAATATTTATCTTATTATTGTTTTCAAAGGTATCCAAATTAGTTGACAGTTTCCCTAGACTTGGACATGGTTCATCGTCAGCAGTTGAAATTATTCCAGAGCCGTTGGATAAATGGTGTGACATGAAAGGACATAATCTTCTTGGAATGGTAAAGAGTGGATAAATTGCATAAATGACAAAATTGGAACTGTAATGTAATAGATGCGAATGTTTTATATATATGTGTATTTATTTACGATGTAGTTTTATGAGAATCCCGTGAAGAACAATTTCATCTTCCAACATTACGTCCAATTGACGAGGCTTATGGACACAGTGAGGCGAATGAACCTTAAGGAGGATAATAATGAGATGTGCCTTGAACATAGACCGTCAGTGAGATTGATGGAAAGATCTTTACAAAACAATAGGTGCATATCCTTACATGATATAATTTACATTTGTTATGTACATGTGAACTAAGTCTATAATGTTTCGATGTTTTTGTGTATGTACAAGGTATTGCTTCATAGAGCTGGCAAGGAAACAAGGGGATCTTCAAGATGCCGAATATGCTGTACTCGTGGAATGGTATGCATGGCTGGAACAAAATCTTGATTTGAAATTGGATTTCATAATCTATTTGCGGACCACACCGGATATTGTCTACTCACGAATGAAGTCCAGAGGAAGAGCAGAAGAAGCAACTGTCCCACTGGACTATTTGACTGCTCTTCATGAAACTTATGAAGATTGGCTCATTCATCAACAAAATAATGACACACAGTCGTCGGGTACGAGTAGGAAACAGGAAGTCATCGTTGTGAATGCAGACCAAAGTAAGGAAGAAGTATTTTCCCAAGCTCATGCATTGCTAACAGAACGACTCACTAAAATTATGTCGGAAAAGATTTTGAGCTCAAACTGCTGTTCTTCGCGTCAACGTCATCCAACTTCAATAAAATAATGAAAATAATCATTCATAATTGCCTTAATATTTTTATCTTTTTGATTAGATATCAAGTAATCATAGTGTTAAAGATGTATAAAAATACGTTGAAATTGCATAGGTATATATTCTATACATTCTATATATATACATTATATGTAATAAGTCTTCATTATTCTATTTCAAGTTGAAATCGACTATTGTTCTCATTATATGGAATAGCATTATACCCATGTGTATAAATAAGTATAATCTATCTAAATTGTGATTGTAATTATTAGTTAGCTACAAAGAAAAATGTGCCTCTTACTCAGCTTTATTTCAAAAATAGTTGTACGTATTCAAATATGTATAGATACTAAATATGATCTACGATAATACTATAAGACTAAAAACACTAGGAAGACTTTTTGTGCTTATTTCTACGTACCAAAGGGAAACTCATTATTATTCGCACTCACTTTAAGTTCACAGTCGTAGTGAATGTAAAACCTCGTGTGGGACAATTAATGTGTTAAAAATTAAGTTGATCTTTATTGAATGTAATATTTTGTCTGTACTGTGTACATACTACTACATACTCTCTCACTTGACCAATAGTACAAGGAGAATAAAATAAATGCTATTTGTAATAATTGTCATTAGGTAAGTAATAATATGTTTATTTTCAGAAGAATACAAAAGTTTCCTTCAGCTTTCCATTCATATTCATACAAACTTTAGCAACATAAAATATAACTTGATATAATATAACTTGATAAACTAAATAATACTTACAAGGCAAATGAAACAATAATTCCTAAGCGGATTCACTAAATATGAATCTGCAAACTTTTTGACTTATCCATGCTTTAGCCCTTAAAATTTTAACTTTGGGTCAGCACCTGTAAATAATTTAGTTTCAGTTTTATCCATCGTGTGTGTTACTCAAGAGAAAATCACAGTCAAACCTACAGATGGTCACCCGTCCTTATAAAACCGATTTTCAATATTATTATTTAGGTATTTGAAAGGACGATGGATGGTTTCAGTATTTTCTATGTGATTCCACTGTTTCTTAACTACAAATCTGTGTCTTCTTTTCTAAGATTTGTACACTTTGGAGACCACAGGGTCAAACTGATCTTGGGCCACTGCCGTTTTAGATTTTTCCACGATCCTTTTTTACTAGTTGGGCGGCGTCGGAAAAGCTTTCGCTATAGATAGCCGAGACCAAAGAAATTCATGAGACTTGTACCAGATGACTTGACTGGGAAACGGCTATTGTTGATGATTTTGATGGCCATCCTGTCCTCAAAGTCAAGAGCGTAGATTGGATTTTGGGTGGAGGTGTGGGGAGAATTAGCATCATTATGAACTGCTATCTTGTCGAGGTCACCAGAGTACAGTTTTTGGATCTGCACTTTCAATAATGGTTTCAACACAAAGCCAATGTATTGTTGTCCACTAATTTTCAATTTTTGGTGGACTTTTTATTAGTGGCCGTATTCCACGACCGGTCAACGCGCCGAGGATCATGAAGAGTTCAAATTTTGAACTTTAAAAAATTTGTCCTTATGCCCCACCCAATTTTCAGAAATGCCCTGACCTTCGCTGACGTAGCAGATTCTTCGTTTTTGTGTGTAATGTGTAGGACAATTAGTGTTTCATCTAAAGTGACCATGAAATCCGACTTTGTTCCACGCATGACCTTTTTACAGCCTTCGACAGTTTGACATTTCCGGTTTATGATGTGGTGTTGATTGAGCTTGTGTCGACACGGGCTGTATGTCGTTAAATCTTACAAAAATGTTTGATTATTCGTTGGACCGTTCTTGTGGACACTTCAACTTTTGTGGAAATGTCTTTTTGAGATGGTGCATTGTCCATGGAGGTCAGGTGGTCAACTTTTCTAAAAATCCCCGAATTCAGGACTTTTCGGGGTTGTCATTCAACACACGATTTTTCACCTTTGGCCTTTGCCTTTCATTGTTGACCTTTATACATTAGTACATTATGAACTCCTCATTCAAAAATAACTAAATTTTGAACTTTTGGTTCCTCCACTTTGTCACTGTAGCTCAAATCACAGTCATGGAAAATACTAAAACCACATCCTCCACTTTGGGGTCAATTCTGGGGGGCATTTTAAATCAAAATCAAGAAACTCTTTTTGTAGTATATACAACATCTATATCCCTCTCTTATTTAAACTTAACTCCATGGTACTGCTGCCAACCCAACCATGTCAACCATTTTTATAAGGACGGGTGACCCTCTGTAATTCAAAACAACTTACAGAATGTGGATGTTTGTCGATCCAATTCTGCTTGTCGTGGACAGTGATTAATTTCATCGTTCCTGGAAGTTTCGCCTAAAACTTTGGTTATGACTCCAGGGATTTTTGCTACATGTCGCCCTTCGGATTGATGCTCTCTTCAAATTTATGAGAATTGTGTTTTAGTTCATTTCATGAAGATTGAATGATTTCTCTATATGAGTAAAATTCACGTAAGTACATATATTTACTTACTGCACAACTTTTCTCACTGTTTTCCAAGATTTGTCAATTTTAATCCATATGGGAAACTGAGGTTGGTGAACACAGCGAAGGGATTTTACAGTAAAAAAGTTGAGGAGGAAAATGTCTTGGTCATGAAACATGCTCCAGTAATTACTTTTTAATGTTATATTTACCACCTTCATATATTCGACATTTGTAAGGATTAGTCAATACCGTATTAATTATGAACATAAAACAATGCACGGGGATTAAATGAGTTTACTTACATATTTTAACCAAAATCTAGAATCATGGTCAACTGGTACGGAAGCTACCCGTTTCAATTTGATTTCCAAAAAGTATAACAAATCCAAAGGTTCAAAGTACAAGTTTTTTGAATTGTTATTGTACGCGTAGAATGTTATGCTATATGTAGCGGGATAATCATTATTTAGCGAAAGCATTTTAGGTTTTTGTGATACGGCTCCATCCACAGATATGGCTGAGGTCTATATATATATAGTTAATCTAAACATTATGTAATTCAATTTAATACACCATTTAAATACTTACATACATGCTGTGGCCCTATTTTGTATTTCTTTTAAAACTCACAACGCATTTTTGAATGGCCAAATATTTATATCTTCTAGGTAGAGCACTGCTCAAATTCTCTTGAAAAAAGGGTTTCATAAAATCTGATGGAAATAACGTTTTCTTCACAACTCTCATTGCCAGACGTTTCTTGTAATTTTCGTCCATCATACCGGGATTTGGAATACGAAGGTACCGAGGAGGATACAAAAGTTCTGGAAAATTAATTACAATAACCACATATGATGTTTGACTGTGTAAAAACTGTGTTTTTTTGTTATGAAATATAAAATTTCCAGTACTTACTTGGTCGATTACTCCGATCAAAGCATGGGCAAATTGTGTTCTTTTTCTGAGTTAATAAGAGGGACATTTCAGTTGAAAGCCCGACAAGACGGAAACCTTTTGATTTCAAATCCACTCCATAGAAGAAAACATTGTTTTTATCCATAAGTCCAATTTTACCTTCCTCGCCTATACCAGGGAAATAAATTCCACATTTCCTATATATTCCTTGCGTCAAAATGGATTTGAATATGTAATTTAATGGAAATTAAGGGTCAAATACCGATGGTTAATGCCGAATTTTTTCCAAAATAGCAATGCTTTGACCGTATCGCATGTGGGACTTTACTAGGTGATTGCAATGGTCCCACTTCTCCAGTGTCCATCCTGATACTATTATGAATATAAAACACTGCTTGATTCAGGACTAAGCCTATAAAAAGTCGAATGGTGCATTCAATTGAAATCTTTAGAAATGGAAAACTGCAGGAATTTAAGTTTTCTTGCAATAATATATATTATGAATTTATATATGCATGCCCACCATTTATTTGAGGGAATGCATACCAAACGCTGCACTCGTCCCAGATCAGAAAAGACATTTCATTATCAATTCTTGTGGCTTGGATGAAACCCTGAGTTGACATATTCAATCTTTTCTCTCTCTTTAAAAGTGCCAATGTTCCATTGACGGAGCTAAATTCATCTACGTACACCTAAACAATACCGTATACAGTTCACAAGAAGTTACATTTGTACATAATCATAAGCTTTCAGAGGATTAATGTGTCGATAATGGGAATGTAAGACATTTTTTTCACCTTGGATTTACTGCCGTGAAGTGCAACAACACGCTTCCAGTTGGGATAGAAAACCAACGTGTGTAAAACTGAAGTGCTTTTGGGAGTTGCGAGCGTGAGCTCCATGAATTTGAATCCCCCATCGTATGAAATAAACACTCTAATAAAAACTGAAATGAATGAACAAGTCTATACCAGTTCCTACATGCACGAGCAAACGTTTTTTACTTACTTAAACGTTGTGGATAGTTCTTGATACACCAGTACTGTATCTCCGTGGGGACAACTTTTGGACTTTGAACAGCACTTTTGTGTAATGACTTTATTAACGGGTTCAGTCAAGCCTGAGAAATGTCAATAAAACCATAAACTACATCTGAAAGTCAGTAGTAGTAGTACCTACGGCTCAAAGTTGAATAGATTTTACCTTTAGAAATGATAAAGGACAGTTTTCGATGATAATTTCCAGGTTTTATTCGGTAATTCAATTCAATATCAAAAACTCGTATGACATAGCCTTTGGCAGTGACTATGAGTAAAGCATCAAAAACAAAATCAAAATCAACAACAGTGATTTCAAACGTCTTCCTTTGTTGTTCCTCTTCTGGCAAATGATGCCTTGGTACTCGCAATGGATTGCAGTAGGATTTTGTCAAATGATTTGTTCCCCAAGTCAAATGCAAGTATTTGCTAAACAAAACACATGAAAATCAATCCCCATCATGTAATCTGTCGAACACTTAAGTAAGTAACTGCTTTCATAGTATGATTAGGTTTCCAGGTTTTACTGTGAATAAGTTGCCAATTCCATTCCACGAACCTACAGGAAACACAATCAAAGGAATCCAAGTAAATACCAGAAAGAAAATAAATGAACAACTGATTGTGAGTTTAAAATCAACTACGATTTCAATAATAATATGTATATTTACACTTTCACATGGACTTTGAACATATTTTGATCTGGATTTGCCCCATCGAATCTGTACATAACAAAAGCAATGAATTTTGTCAAGAGTCATTCCATTCACAGATCACCAAAAGGTGCGTAAATTCTTACCAATGGATTGTTATAGTCCATCTCTGTGATATTCCCTACAAATGCAAAAACTGTGAGATCTGTCTCATATAGTGTATTCAATCTAAATTTTGATTGCATAAAAATCTGTCAACTGAAAATGCATTTAGCATTATTCCTTTTTTGTGTACCTGGCCACTCAAACAAATTAAATCCTGCTTGGTCCCACAAATCATAGCCAGCACTCGTATTCCTGTCATTGTTATCATATCGATTGTCCGACTTGAAAAGTGGATTGTCAGCAATGTGTTTGGGCTTAATTAAAACCTCTTTTTCCAACCTGGAGAATTGTACTAAATTGTGCATTCATTCCTCAACAGCTAGCATAGCATATAGCAATGGAATGAACTTCACCAATAAATAGTGTGCTTACAGTGAGGTTTCAGTTGCAGCGAAAATGATGTGAAAGTAGATTAAAACAAAATATACACAATCCATGTCTTGAGACTTGAGTAAATATGTAGCCCGACTAGAATTTGCCCAACGCACCGACCCGAAATAAATTCCGTGAACAACAAAATCATCCCAACCAAGGCCCTACAGCCCTACATAAATCTCCTTTTCATGCCTGAGAGGCACATAGTCATTGGTTTTGAATTGGAAAAAACGTGCCCCTTTACAAAAGTCTAGGGGAGGAAAATCGTTGTATTTTCCTTGACGACAACGAAATTAAAATTAAAAAACCATGTTTTGAAAAAGTCCTTTCTGTAATTTTGAAAATTTAATACTAATTTAATTTTGTCAAAGTCGGTAAAAATGAAGGACAACATGCATTTTTCGAGTTCAGTTTTTTCCTGTGAAAAAAATCGTCACAGCCAAAATATGGGACAAATTTTACTTTTTATGGTCTTCAACTCCTCGCAAGTACATTTACAAAAATTGGTTGCCGACTACAACATTGTTCAACGCTATCGTTCATTGTTATATAATATACATATACAATATGTTGTACTATAACAAACTAACAAACACTATAAAAGCCCTTTGGTTCTTAATTCCATCATGATAAAAGCTTTAATATTTTGATCCTCGATGGCCATCAACTCTTTCTTCACTCTTTCTTTGGTGAGATCTGGATTTGTATAGAGCTTGGTCAACTGCTCAGCGTATTCAAGCCAAACACAATTAGGACAACCAGACATACAACAATTTGTTGGTGGAGTCAAAGTTTCAATGGTGATTTCTTCACTATCTTCATTTTCTGGTTTGAAAATCGGTCGCGTAGGGTCACCCTGCCCTTTATTCTCTTTAGAACCAAGCACATTATCTGATGGTGATGTTGAACACAGAGTTTGTTTACTCACGTCTTGACTATTAGGTGGATTACATTTATTCACTGCATCTGCATCCTGACGATTGTTATTGTTGTCATTGTTTTGTGATGATGACGACGAATACATGTTTTGAAACACTGCCGTTGTGAGTCTGGTCATCGTAGTTGAGACACACATTCGTCGGGATGCAATCAGCATCGAAGTTGATGAAATGAAGTTTGTAGATTTCTCCCTCTCCTTCAGTCTGACCTATTTTTAAAGTTCAATATAATATCAGAAATTCTGTTGTACGAAATGAGTATTTAGGGTATAATAGTACATGGTGTGAAATTCTACGTTAGTCAAATTCGACGGTTATGACATGTTTAACTTTGTGAAATACCTCAGTCACACTTACAAATCCGGTTTCGGCGATATTAAAATGTCCAAATATAAGAATTATTACTAAAACATTATATAATGTGCACAAACACGAAGGGCACAAACGATCCCACGTCCTCTAACTCTAACCCAACCATTTACAGACCACAGTACAGTTTTTCCACTCGAAATTGAAATGCACAAGTCTAAATTTCAGACTCTGAAATCCCGAAATTGGACGGAAATCCGAAATGCAAAACCTTTTTTTGCAAAAAGAATTCAAGAATCAAGTATTTCAAAAATGGAATCATCCACCAAGGAAAGATGCGCTGTGCGTTTTCTTCTTTACATAGGAAGTTTTGTGGCATTGACAATAATTTTTAATATCTATAAACGAGAGTTTTATAATCCAGCAATCAATGTATATTGTTAAGCCTTTATAATTAATTAATTATAAAAGCTATATATTATGTATACATATGCTTACAGGCAATATAGGCGTTAACGTGTCTCCGAAAAAATGCTTCTTGAATTTTTTGCATTTTCAGAGTTTATATACGTACATGGATGATAGTAGGGAGAAAGTGTATTATGAATAGAGATCACATTACAGATATTCTAGGGCAAACAACTTTTCCAAAGAAACTCTCGCATGTATAACAACAAATTGAAACAAAGAGTGGTAAACAAAGGGATGAATAAATTTGATACATATATGTAAGATATTATTATTTATTTTGTAACTTGGCCCAAGATTACGACATTATTGCTTTATTATGTACTTTTGCGTTGTCTACTATAATTGTTATTGCCTGATATTATTCATTAGTTTCCCCGACTCAATAACAGTCAAATGTGGTCGGCCGTTCAGACCTATATATGCGAGACTATTTTAAGGATGAGATGAAAAATGGTATAAATTAGGCTCATCTTTAATATGAAAACCGGATTGTCCATCCATTAAACCTCTGTCCTGTATGTACCACACCCACTCCAATGTCACCTTCGACTTTAATGCTCGATACTCCATGCAAAATAATATATATATAATGAATAATTACTACTCCATGTACCCCGGGAGGCATTCAATATGAGTCCATGCAATACATAATATACTTTCAATTCTCATCCCACTCGAATCCATCATCACTCGATCTCCTCCACCGCTTACTAAACGTATATAAGCCCAGAGATTCAACCAAGAAAATTTTCAATTTTTACTCGCCATTCTCACAATCTGAGTAGACTATTGTACTACAAGGAGATTATTTATTTCATCTTTGAGAATTGAGAGCACCTGCCGATTGCCGATTGCCGATTGAGTAACTCTACTTAGTACATAGTAATTAATCCGTCGTCGTCGCAAGTCGGAAATATCACTATCAGTTTCAGTCAAAACTCCATCATACGATAGTAGTCACTGCTCTACAAAGATTCCAAAAGAATGTCAACATGGACATGGAAACGTATAATAAAGATAATTAAAATATTTACGTTGGTTAACGGGGGATGAATCGCAGTTTTACCTACATTTCTTATCCAAAATGCAATTAGCAAAATTCAAACTGTCACAAAAGAAAGAAATGAAGAGAGGAAACTCATTACGATATACATTGTAGGTACAGATATACTTACGCAAAACTTGGAATGAATGATGACGATTGCGCGCGGTCAATGTGCAGATGTGAGAATTGAGAGATAAGACGGAGAGGAAAACAAATCAGAGTGTGGTTGAGAATTGAAAAATGGCATGACAGGAATCATCAAATGTAGATTGAAGGATGGAGACGAAGACCACCAAGAAATGTGCCAGCTTTTTACTCGAGATAAAATTTATACATTTTATATTTCGTTTCATGTTTTGGTGTTGTTGGTGTTGGTGTTAGGTGTTCCTTTGCAATGTGCATGGAAAGGAGATGATGCCTTTTCACCAAACTCCACGTGCGATTCACATTCACATTTCCCATTTCACATGCATGATATCGTCGTGTATATCCGTAATTCGTAATTCGTATCGTCTCGTCTCGTCTCATGTGAACCCGAAAAAACGTTGAAAAAGTCTCATCATCATCCTCCTCCTCATTCGCTCACATGTTGTTCATGATGATGATGATGATGAAGATGAGGCGAGAGAGAAACTCATTATAAATTCATTAACAATATAACAGCACAGATACAGATACAGATGAGAGGATGGATAATAAAAAAATCATCCCTCTCCGGTCGTCCTTGATGGAATTCCTTGAACTTAAATGGTTGAACTCTTCTCTCCATCTCAGTCAGTTTTTCTTTGTTGGACTTGATCAGCTCTCAACACGACTCCCTGTCTCCCTGTCTCATCTCCCTATATATCTTACCTGCCTGCCTGCGTAGACTCAGACCAAGTTCAACCCTGGAGTTTCTCTATCATTATCAACATGTTCTACTTTGGCTGATGAAGCCGATGAAAATTATTCAAGAATCATCAGTCCAGTCATAGACTCAGTGGAGAAAACTCATCCTCCCATTCACCTGCTGCACAAATTCAACTGACAACTTTAAATCAAAAGTACAAGCACAATAAGCACAGAAACACACTCACACACAAACTCAGTTAATACACACACACACTAGAGATCCCTTTTACTCTCTGTGGCACTGAGTGACAATGAGTAGACTGGATTTGAGTAGAGCGTCTATGACTGTGATCTTCCTTGTTTTGAGTGCCCTCCTCTCGATTTTCATCGGAGGAACTCACGGAGGAAACAATCCGGATCGAGTGGCTGGACAAGGAGGGAAACGAGGGAAAGTGGTTTGTTATTTTGAGACTTGGGCCAAACATCGTCCAGGCATTGGCAACTACACGTTGGAAGATATCCCCGTCCAAAAATGTACTCATCACATTTATTCCTTTGTCGGAGTCTCAAATGTCACCTGGGAAATCCTTCTCATTGACCCAGAAGTACGTTTTGTCTTAATCTATATATATTCTTTCTTTTTCTTTGGAAATACAAGTCAAGTCAAGTCAAGTGCCTGTGGAATAAGTAAAAAATAACTCGTGTATTTACGATACGAAATTCGAGTAGAACTAGTAGAAGAACTAAGCAGGCTTGGGAATGGAATCCTTGAAAACTCAAAGTCCCGTTATAATTGTATGCTATATTATGAGGGTGTTTCTCCGAATGGTCCCTTGAAAATAAAACATGCGAAGCACGTTCCGTTCACAAAGGGTACCGTTATTATCCTTGAAATGTTTACCCTTAAAAGGCTCCACGGTCTGTAGAGCGTCTCTACTATAGAGACTCACATCATTTCATTTGTAGATTCCTTTAGGATAATCTTGTTACAAAAAATAGTTGTATGAACTAATTTGTGGGGCGTTTGTATTTGTAGACGGACATTGATCAGGGATACTTTAAAAAATTCACGGATTTGAAAAAGAGTAATCCCGAGCAAAAGTTTCTGCTGGCTGTGGGAGGATGGGCAGAAGGTTTGGTGCAGAAATCCTTTTGTCTTATTTCTTGATCATTAATCATTACACTTGGAATTCAGTTAATTCAGTAGTGACTGTGTGAGAATGTTTTACTATATGAAATCCTGCAGGTGGAAAGAAATATTCCCAGTTGGTCTCCATTCCAGAGCGAAGGAAATCTTTCATCAACTCGGTCGTCTGTAAGTATGGTGAAATCTAAACATATATCGTATGTATGTAAATTCGGAAGAATAAACTAATTACTCAGGAATTAACTAAGCAATGTCGGATTTTTTTAGCCTATTTGAAGCAATACAACTTTGATGGATTTGACCTCGATTGGTAAGTTTCCCATCGTTTTAATTTTAATTGTACAGTACGGATGATTGTACTATGATGAGCATACGGATTATAATTTTAATTTTTGATGATTCGAATGGAAAAAAAGGGAATATCCAGGAGCATCGGATCGAGGTGGGGCATACGCTGACAAGGACAGATTTTTGGAATTCGTCACTGAGCTCCGAGATGCTTTCGATAAAGCAAATAAGGAGTGGGAAATTACGATGGCAGTGCCGTTGGCCAAATTTCGATTGCAGGTTATTTTCATTCAATTGATGTTCATGTGTACATACATCAACTTTTGTATAATTAACTTTCAGATGGTTTTTTCTCTTTTTTTTGAGTGTCCAAAAAAATGTGGGATTGGTATAATTTTGTGTACATAAAATATAAATTTAGGAAGGATATCACGTACCTGAGCTCTGCAGTCTGGTGAATGCGATTCACGTGATGGCCTACGATTTGCGTGGAAGTTGGACAGGTTTTGCGGATGTCCACACGCCGCTCTACCGTCGCTCAAAACATGATCAGTGGGCGTATGAGAAGTTGAACGTCCATGATGGGTCTCAATTATGGGTGGATATGGGTTGTAAACGAGATAAATTAGTGATCGGCACAGCTTTCTACGGTCGCTCATACTATCTTGGAGATCCAACCAATAATAAAATTGGAAGTGGTATAACAAAGTGGGGTCACAATGGTGGCGCTGGAGACGCCGGTGAATTTACTCAAGCACTAGGATTTATAAGTTATTATGAAGTGAGTCATCCCTCCATATTTAACTACACACTTATTACTAACTAGTAATTACTAATTAGTAATTAGTAATTACCGAATGTGAATGTGAAGAACTTGTCTATTAAAATGATTTTTACTCCTGTTGTTTCTCTCCCTCGTACAGATTTGCTTAAGACTGAAATCCGGGAACTGGACAAAAAAGTATGATGATGAAGGGAAAGTTCCATACATGTTCATGGACCGGAATTGGATCGGCTATGAAGATGCAGACAGTTTGAAAATTAAAGTGGATTGGATACGGGAGCAAGGTTATGCCGGAGTCATGAACTGGGCGATTGATATGGATGATAGACGTGGGGTTTGTGGAGAGAAAGATATCCTCATGAACATCTTGAATGACGGCATGAAGAATTACATTGTCCCAATGAGTCAGCAACAGCAACAGACAATTCAACACACGACATCCAGTCCAATCGTACACAAACCCGCTCCAGTTCCAACAACAACATTTCCACCTGCTCATCATCATCTCCCAACCACAACGCAATCACCAGGAGCTCAACAGGTCGTCACGACCACGACGATGGCAACTCCAATCGTCAGCGGAGAATTTGATTGCACAAAAGAACAATATTACCCGCATCCAAATGACTGTCAACGCGTAAGTATACAACTATGTACAAATTGTAGTTATTTTGGTTGGTTTAACCCACATAATTGACTAACGACAAGTAATCAATTGCGATTTTATGTACATATAGTATTACTGGTGTGTTCACGGGAAACCTGTTGAAATGTCCTGCCAGGTAAACCACAAATTACAAAAATTATAAAAATTAGAACAGGGATTTTTATTCCACCCAATTTTTTTAAAATATATGTAATGAGTTGATTGTTGTCAATTGTTTTCATGTCTCTCTCTTTCATTTCTCATCTCTCTCTCTATTAGCCCGGTACCCAATGGAATCCCTCGACAAAGGTGTGTGATTGGCCGAATCCAACGTACACACAGTGCAAGCAAAACAGCAAACTCCTGTACTATATCTACAACCTCATCGTTTAATCCCATTGTTCTTTCCGTAGATATTCTCTATACTTTACTTACAACGACCGCTCCATGATAATAAATCCTCCCTTTATTATTACATTTGAAATCCCTCTATGCCTGTCTGTCTGTAGCAATATCAATTCATTTAGTTTTGAATTTATCTTATTCGCTAAATAACACTCGAATAAAATCCTGAAAACTTTTACTCTTGTTAAATATTAAATTATTACTGTGTCAATTCATTTTCTTCGTTTATGAATTTTGATTTTGATTATCTTGTTAAAAAATATGTCCAACTCTTTTTTCTCTCGTCGTTCAAGTTCATATTTTTTATTAAATAAATGGTAACAAAACAACAACTGTAATCGAATGAAAATGGAGCAGTCATCGGTCAAAATAACAAATAACAAAACATTCTATGGCCGTTTAAACAATTGAATAATGAATCCTGGAACGAAACAACTAGTAAAACTATCATTTGATTACTTAATTTGGCACAACCCTCATTGAAACGACAACATATGTGAAAGACAAGAAACTTGCCGGAAAATACAGACAACATAACTTAATTAGAGGATTAATTATTCGAGAGTGGTGTTAAATGGGGATTAAAGGGACGGTGTCTCGTAAACCCAGTGACTGCCAAAATCTCAGTCTGTCTCGAAATGGCTGCTCAATCATTTTGACTTGTTGATCAATTTGTAAAAATTTCATGTTGGCTGGATCGCCAACTGGCTCCCAAATTTTCATGTCTTGACCCTCCTCATTCGTGTACAAGGGCTCTCTATATAGACCATTGCAGAGAACAAGTAAAAACAAAATTGGAATAATAATGACAAATCTATAATCATGTCAAATCTAAATTCAAAAGAAATACAAGGAAATTTTACCCTTTGTCCGCAAAATTTGTGAGTAGATTGATGACGAGTTGACTGATGACATAATCCGGCTCATCTCTTTTGTACGCTTCGTAAATGTAACTAGAATTAAAAAAATAGAAGGCGTCTTCTCCATGTCCTACATGGAGCAGATAAGATATCATTACAACAAACCAAATTGTGAGCGCCGATCGACTATATAATATAATTTCTTAACACACTGTCAATGCTGAATTACTGACTGTGAAGATATGGATAAATTTCTATATCGTAAGTAACTTACCGATGCCCCATTCTTTACTGGTAAATCCAGCCACGTTGGCAAGATTGTGAATTCCCTTGTAGTTGAAAGAGAAGGCGTATGTTTGATTTGTCACTCGAGCATGAGCTTGAAGTCCTTTGTGAATTCCAAATGTAAAATAGCGATCAGTGGCCATCTGAAATTTCCACACATACACGTTGTTAATTTGAACACTTTCCACATGTTAATATTTAACTAGATGGCAGATGGGTAGCCCATGAAACGGGCTACCTTGACCTCGAGGTCAACGGGGCCTTGACTGTTCCTATCATCGACCCAAGTATCTGCCATTTGACATCAACATCATTCAATTCGGTTCCGTAGTTTCTGAGGAGAAGCGTTTGGACACACACACACAGACAGACAAAGGCTAGAGGAATTGTATATAGGATAATCAGCAGTTTTTCAAGGAAAATGAGGAAACAGACTTACTTCACTGAGTTTGTCGTTGGATATTGTCCTCGGGTTTTGATTTCCAATATAAAATTTTGTGATTTTATCGGTAATCTCCTGTGGGTTGTCCGCGATGTAGTCAAATTGGAGCCAGTACTTGAGAAGTTTATCCCAATTGTTTTTCAGAATGTGTAATTTTGTAAGGAGTCTCGTGACGAAAATCCCAGTGTAGCCTTCATCCTTCGTCATTGTCACGATGAATGGTTTCGTTGAGGTCAAGTTTCTAGCATATGCTTCTTCGGGTGACATGGTCAAAAACGCTCCAGGACTCTCCGGCTCAATTACTGAATAAATACACGCAAAAGAACAATATAATAAGAATAATAAGAATAATAATTATTATTATTATTTGGTACTCAAGAAATTGGATTTGTTTTCTTAAGTAACTAAATAAAAATATGTTTACCTGGTGCAAAAAGTACGGGAGGGACTGGGAACCAATCAAATAGTTGCGCAGTTTGGACTGTTAAAAAATTTGGATCCGTACGTCGGATGCAATTCATGAGAGCCAAACTGTCTTCAGTAGGGCAACCAATTTGATGAGCTAATTTATTTGTCCATCCACGAGCGATTTCTTTGGACTGGATACTCCAATGATTGAATGCCGTCGTACTCTGCGAGAATCCATTCCGGAAATAATCCCTCGTTGTATTTGATATCAAGTGAAGTTGAACTGAAGCTGCCTGAAATATATATGGACAGGAACACTATTCAAAATTTCCATTTAACTTTTGACAAACCTCTAAAAGAAATTATTGATTGTATTATTAATCCAAATTTCTCACGCCTGCGCTTGAACCGAAGAGAGTTATCTTGTTTTTATCCCCAGAGAAATATTCGATATTCTGAAAAAAAAAAAAATTCCGTATTCCGTCATTTAGAAACCAATGTGAAATGGGAAATGTGAAACCAGGGGTGTGTTATAAATTTAAATTCAAACCTCGTAAACCCATTTAATTGCGAGTGACTGGTCCTTAAGTCCCCAATTTCCGGGGTTGACTTGGTCCCCTTAAAACGTCAATTTTATTTATTTCTTGCATAATACAAAATCACATATAAATACAGACACAAATTGAATAAAATCTACTATAAACTCTAATTAGTAATTACCAGAAGACAGAAAGCCAAGGATTCCCAATCGATAGTTGATGGTTACAAGAACAACCGGTTGATCGAGTAAGTACGACGGTCCTGCAATGTATAATATATGTATATAGAAAATTAGCGAGTTTCTCCAGTGAGTTTCTCCAGCGAGTTACTAGGAAAATAGAGGGAAAAGTGATGAAGGATGAACTGACCGTATTCGTGGCCGGCTCCCATAAAGTACGACCCACCGTGCAGGTAGACGATAACAGGGAACTTAGAATTCTCGAACCCTTCGGGGAGCTAAAAAACCGTTTCAATTACCACACGCATTATTTTATTGAAGAAAGCACAGACTACACACAGACTACACAGGGATTTCAAATTTCAATGGACAAAAGGAACCTCCTGACGAACCTGACTCGTAAAGACATTGAGACTTAAACAATCTTCAGATCCGATGACACGGAATAATTTGAAGAGACTGTACTGCATACAATACGGACCCGGTTTATGAGCTTTTACTACTCCTCCCCACGGTTTCTTGGGCACTGGCGGCTACAAACAAAACACAAAAAACAATTTAAGTACTATTCTATCAGTTGATTAGATTAGACGAAATACGATATGAACAACATGAAATGTAATTGAGCTTCAGAATTCAAAGAAGAAGTAATATTCCTGAACAATCAGTTCAACCAATGAGGCGGCCTCATTGAGGCCAACCTTGAAAATAATATGATCCTTAAGGATAAGAAACCTCTATACATGAGCATTTTTATTACGCAAAGCGATTCACATAATTTTAAAGGAATCGGAATGGAATCCAGAAGTTGATAGTAGAAAATTCCCTCGTGATCTTTTCAATTCGTTTTATACTGTGACGGCCTAAAGGCCTAAACACTCTCTCCATTCACAACCCACACGGAAATTCTCACAATGGGAAGCAAAGTACATACATGCATACTGCCAAGAGATTGCCAGTCGACATACACACAGGAAAGATAAAATAAAATAGTTGCCCATAGATAAGCTGAAGAACATGTTCGATACCTTCGATTTTTTGTGCTGGAGAGAGTTGAGGAAGGAATTTTACACACAGACTGCTTATTCCCTCCCTCACATTTCAAGTTCAAGTTCAATAATACTATTTTCAATTTCATGTATGTAGTAAATTTGGCTTTTTATGCGTGTCCGTCTCTGTAAAATAGTGTTTTGCACTAAACGACTTGACATTTTCAATAAATATTACCAAACCAAACCAAACCATGAATAATTAATTCATGTGAAATTAAAAAAACGTGCATGTAAATTATTCCCACGACTTTCCTACGTCAATGTATTGCTCAAATCTGCCATTAATTGTTTTGGGGAATTCTCCAGGGAAAAGAAATTCATTCACCGGTTTCGGTTGTTGTATTGTATTGTACTTATGGGGTCCCAAGCTAAACCATTTGAGTTTGAGTTCAGGAGCCGCTCAAGCCGCCAATTGGGCCTATTGCAGAACTTCCCCTTACAAAACTTTACTGTATGCTCTAGAGAAATCGACCGGTAGCATTGAGAATGGCCAACAAGTCTTTTCTTCGAGCAGTTTTAATTATATTATCCGGAGCAGAAAACATTTTAAAATGCTCTACTCGGGTATACATGTCCGGTTTCGGTTCCTCTTATCAGTTAAAAATATTACCATGTATAAACTATTCATACATAGTAATAGAATTTGGTCAAGTATCGTACAAATTGGAGGACTTACTCTAAATCGGTTTTCACCGGCGGTATTCTCCGCATACGGAATCCCTTCAAAAGCCACAATGTCTTTCCCTTGAATGGTTTTCATCGTGTACCCTTCCACTTTCCCACTTTTCGTTTTCACAATCAAATCCCCCAAGTCGCCCCCCAAAAATTCTCCATTTCGAAACCCAATTTGTGGGGGAGGATTCGGATTTATATCCGGAGCCCGATAATTCGGATCACAGGGGACGAGTCCACACAACAGATTAAATAAAAACACTGATAAAAACACCATCTTGAACTTGTGCGCTTCAATTTTATTTTCTATTTAAACTATCAAAGTTCTCCGAAAAAGTTTTGAATTCAGACCGATAAACCCAGTAAAATCTGGATAAGTCGTGAAAACTTCCTAACGTTGCTGATTATCTCCTTTGAAAATCATTACCCCCCAACAAAACTGACTACTTCAAAGACTGATGAGAAGTCACATACACAAATAAGCTGTGACACCACACGAAATCGAAATGATTGTGAGTTTTGTGAGATGAAGAAAAGACAAGGCCAAAATAAGTGGAGAGGCTCAAGAGGATGCTGATCACAGAATGAAGAATTTAATTGCGAGAGTCCGGAGGACACATTAGGAAACAGTCAAAACAGTCTGAGTGGCATGTAGGACAAAGACATAGGATAAAATGTAAACACAGACTGCAAATACACGTAGGTGTGTACTTCACTAGCACACCTTCAACTCTTCAACCCCCCCTCGCTAACGTGAATTCGGACGTGAAATGCGCAAAGAGTCGTACGATGGATGAACGACTGGAATCCATACTCAACTTCTGACTGCATTGGTTTGCTTGCGTATGAACAATATTATATTATATTATATTTGTACTCATCATTTATTATTAATGTACTATTAAAACTACTTTTTGTCTACAGTTCAAAGTCAAAATACCAAGGCGTGCAAATCGAAAGTACATTTTTTTTTAGATCATGTGAACTTGGCCATGTGAACGGAGTGTTGGTTGGAGCACATGAGAATCACTGACGATGAGATCGAGTGTGTGAGGGCAAAAACTGGTGATGATGTGAGGAGTGGATTTCTGCAGAAAACAGGAATTATTTTGTCAAGGACATAAAATCCATCACCTGTATTCTACATATAAGTTATGCAAATGGTCAGTTCAAGCAACACACTTGACTGGACTCGAGTATATGTATTTACATGTTCAATACGTATTCAATCTTAATTGTTGCAGACAGTGCAGAGTGCAGAGCCAGAATCAGAATCAGAAACAGAGAATGACATGAGATGTTCTCACTCTTTTATTTAAATTTCCATCATGACAATAGCGAGAAATCTCACACGCAGTCACCAGTCGTCACAACTCGCACGTAAATGAAACTTTGTTTTCTGTCTTTCTTTAGCACGTCACTAATTATTTCACTAATTCATCGGGACAGCCAAGAACAACCATCATTTTCAAGTAAAATTGTAAGCACTCAACTTTTAACCTCCCTCCAAACCAATCTACAGTGACCTTTACCCATCTAGAAATTTCCTGCACAGGTAACAAAAACAAAAACAAAAGCAACAAAAATAACAATTATTATTTTTATTCATGTGTAGATTCGTAACAATCTTTGCATTTTTGTGGATATTATTTAAGTCCACATGTAAATTTGAGTCGTGCTCTCGTCAGTGAGGAGTTTTTAGTGGCGTGTTTGGGTTTGGCAAGTAACGCATAATATTTGATAATATTATAGAATACATCGAGTCCAAAGTCGAGGAGTGAGGTAACTGATTGTCAAGTGGTGATCAAGTCCGTGTTTGGTTTGTTCAATGATAGTTATAACTTGCGTGTGTAGTAAACACTGTGTACCATAAAGAAACAGATAGACAATGTTCACATATTGTGCACTGTGATGCCAAGAGCCGGAAATCCTTCTAACCTTTCCCAATTCATTCCCAATTGAGATCCCTTCCGATACAAAATGTAGGGCAAAAAACAAAAGTGAATGAGAGTTTTGGTGATGTAATTTAGCATTTAACATTTTAAATGCAGTTGTGGATATCTCATGCAAGGCTCTCGGGAATTCTCATAAATTCTTTTGAACTTGACGCTTTTAACAGGTAGTTACATCATTACTCACTTGTGTGCTTGGATATTTAATTTGACTGATTAGTTCTATCTAACTAAACGACTTACTTTGAAATCATATAATCTTAAATTATGGAACAATTTACCTTGAAATCCACCAATTTTTTTTAAATCCCTTTCCATTTCATGTCCAACTTTCTTAAGAGGATTTATCCACAACCATGCAATTAAGTAAGAAACTACAGAAAAATATTTAGAATAAAATTTCCTTGTGATTGTTCCTGTTGCTATTGCTATACATATATACCTAAAGCTGTCACATCCCATGTGTATACAAAATATCACCCTGACTTTAGCGTTTAGCTGATGATGACATAAGCGAATATGGAATGTCAGAATGGACAATTTAAATTGAGAGAGGGGAGTCCAAGTCAATGCACTGTCAACTGTGTGAGCTAATATCTATCAATAAATACATAGAATCTTGATAAGAACTTCAAGTTCGTTAGTGAATACGATTGAGAATTGACAGACGGAATGAAATGTAAGTGAAGAAGAGAGAATCCACATAATATATACTCGACACGTTCTTTCTTTCATTGATGGACTGTCTGTCACCAAATGACCGATTTGCATGCATGATCAAAGCAAAACTTCCATCTTCTCCTTTTTGTATTGGGAATTCTTCTCTTCTTCTTCGTGCTGGTAATTTCCTTATTCACCTCCTGCTGCACTTCCTCGGAATCCCAAATCTTTTTCCTGTACGGTACTCCAACTTAAAAGACTTAACTGTTTCTATATTTTAATTGACAATCTACAGTCCAAAACCACAATGGACAAATTACGGAGCGAGCGAAGCGAGCTCCCCTTATATTATCATGCTGTCTGTCTGTCTGTCCGTCCGTCCGTCCGTCCGTCCGTCTGTACTATTCACGATAACTCGCGAACGGGATGACATATTCCAATTCTGTTTTCGGAATTGGA